>JBAFWW010024415.1:0-20429 GCA_036873685.1 Agapornis canus
TGGTTAAACTTCATGAGGTTGGCATCAGCCCACCTCACAAGTGTGTCAAGATCCCTCTGAATGGCATTCCTTCCCTCCAGCGTATCCACTGAACCACGCAGCACCATCAGCAAACTTGCTGAGGGCGCACTCTGTCCCACTCTCCATGTCAGCGACAAAGATGTTAAACAAGACCGGTCCCATTACCGATCCCTGAGGGATACCACTCGTCACTGGCCTCCAACTCAACTAGCCATCTCTTTCACTCCATCTTTCCCTTTGTCTCACACTCATACACATGTATGTGTTCACATTTGTGTTAAACGAATATGCCTACAAAACCTTGTCCTTAGACAAGAAAATGGGGTTTAGTTCAGTGTTGCTTAACTGGTTAACTAAAGGAGCAGGTAGTATTTTGTGCTTGCCATCAGAGAATATAACTTGTCAGTCAAAATGCTGTTACTTTTTGGAGCCCTCTGTCTTTGTGACATTTACCTTTATTGGAACAAAATACTCCTGAGTTCCTCCTTTTTTCTGCCTGACACAAACAGCTAAACTGCTATTAGAGCAGCAAGGAGACCAAAAGCAGTGGTCTTTTAGTGAGTATGTTAAACACTAGGCTAAAGACCCCAGATCCCAAATGAGGGTTTTAAGCACTAAACTGTTGGTTACAAAGGCACTGGCTTAAAGTATGCTCCTGGCTTCAAAGCATGAGCAGTCCTTTGAACTTCAATGATTATTTAGTTGGTTTTGGTTTCCTACCCTAAATGAAACATGCTAAGTGGAATATTTTGCTCAGTGCAAAACAAAGGCTTAGTGTCAGCAGGAAAACCAAAATAAAAGCAATAAATAAGTAAATATTGTTCAATTCAAAATATATTTTTATTATTTAGATTCAAAGAAAGGACTAATGTAAAGGACAAACATAATGACTGAAAGAAATTATTAATATGATCTTTTAACTGCATTTTGAAAAAACAACATTCCTCCTAGGGCTTAGTTTCACAAACAGCTTAATCTGCTTTTAAGCCTCATTGTTGCCCAAAATCTTCCCCACCTCTGTTTCTGCCCTCCCTATTGTGTCAGACAGATAAACTTAGCCTTTTCTCCAGGTGGCCACACCAGCTCCTGTGGAAAACAGGGAATACCTTTCTTCTTTTTTGGCAGCATGATCCCAGGACAGTATAATCCAGTTGTCAAACAGTGGTTTGTCTTGCAATAAATGTTTTTCCTCTGGTGTGCTTTCCTACCCCGAGAAATGTCAGCTATAGTTCCAACAGGATGCTGCATTTGTGTTTTGTTAAAACCAAAACTTGGTTCATTGAAGCAAGCCTAGTCAATGGGCTTTACAGCTGTCAGAATAAACATCCCTGGAGTAGCTGTTTGTAAGAACTTTCCAGATCACCTGAGTTTTAGATTTTTTTTTTATGTTGTTAGCAGAATTCCTGTAAGAACAGTTTGTTTGGTTTGGTTTGGTTTGGCTTTGTGGTTAAATTGTAAATGTCCTAGAGAACTGCTAGGTATCTTGCTGGTTAGCTTCTCAATGATGTACTTCAAAGCACAGTGGAACAAAAAAACTTTAATATTTTAGTAAGTAACATGAGTGTTTCAAACTTCTAAAAAAGTTTACTTTTAGTCAAGATTGGGGCAGATAGTCTTATCAGCCTGACCCAAAGCAGGTTAGATATCCTATCCTGATCGATTATTTATTCACAAAAATTCCTAAGTAGCTAGAGTAAGTTGCTGTATTTTAGCAGTGACCTTTATTTAACCTGCTCCAAGACTGCCTCTAAACACAGTTCTCCTAGTTAGAGATAGATGTGGAATGCAAATAAAAACAAAGCCTCTGGCACATTTGAAATGGGAGATGACTATTCTTTTTTCTTCTGCAGGGATTCAGAATAAAGGAATTACAGGTGATCCATTCAGATGGCAATCTGATTAATATCAAATATTTCCAAAGGCATTGTTTGTCATAATAGATAAGATCAGTTTTACACTTAGACTAAGTAAAATCTGAAAAAGCTTTATTCCAAGAGTTGCTTTTGCTCTGCAGAAGACAAAAATTTAATAACCCATAATACCGAACAGGGGTATGAAGTTAAAGGAGTTTGAATCCATGGCTGTCATTCAGCCCAATCATCCATATAAAGAAAGGGAAGGCATGTTGTCCTGGGTTCAGTAATAAATGTATATTAATCATCCTTATATTTCATTAAATAAATTAATGAAACGTGGATGATGTTAAAACATTACTTCCATGTACTGGACTCCACGAAGAAAAGTTATTCACTTTCCAACGTGCACTAATCGGAAAAATAATAGGCCTCTCTATACTCTCTAGTTAAGTATAATCCTGTAATTCATTTAGACTCTTATCCAAAAAAACATGACAATGAAGAAAGTTTTCCTATAGGTAGCGGTCATTATATGTCATCACTTTAGGTTGGGTTTTTGTTTGGTTTTGGTTTTTCTCTGTTTTCAGTTTGGTATAAGAAGGAATTCAGGCTCAAAATCTAGAGTGAACTATGGGGCAATGAGGTTATGATTGTTAAGTGAAATCATTGCAATTTGCTTTTCTGATAGTTTTAGTTATGAGTATATAGTAATTCTATAACCATGAACTCAAACCCATAAAGCTGATATCTCTTCCTTAACTGTATGGACACAGCTGTGAACAAATTATTTTTGAGGGACTGAGACCATTTTTAAATAGTAAAGCTGAAACTCAAATTCATACCTCACTTTCCAAAGATCATAGTCTTTATACAACCTACTTTCTTCCATTTCACGTAACCAGCAGAGGACTAATGAATAAAAATCACTCTGGTTTTGATGAAATTATGCCAGAGAGTGGAGTCTTTAAAAAGCTGCCCACCCTAATTTGGGGTATCTTATTTTGCTTGACTTTTAGAGATTGTTTGCCAAAAAGACACATGCTCATTTCCACTTGCAGACAAAATTGTCTCACCCATAAAGAGTCTCAGAGGCAGAATTTTGCTCCTGCAAGGAAAATTCACTAAAAGATCCTTCGATTCCAGTATTTTATTTGAGAAAGTGTTCATGGGTATGAATCTAGCCCTCTCACACTCTATTTGCCCATATAAGCTCCACTGTAACCTTGAACCGCCAGCCATATTGTAGTTTTGTGCTTTCCCAAACATCTGCTGGGGACTTTGAAACCACCACATTCATTTTCTTATGACCTAAGCTGCAATTTAACTCAGGTCTCTGAAGATGAAAGCTAAGGAAGTCTCTGTAGAGAGCAGAATACTTTCCAAAGCAGTTCTCAGCTTGTGGAGCTCAGAACAACTGTCCTGTCCCTCCCCTTTGGGTCAGGAGGGCTTGTATCCAGCTCCCTGTCAGACATCTTAGGAACCCCCATTTTTCTTTTTCTTCTACATCCACTCCTTGAGGCAAGGGCCAGCAGCCCCTATCCATCTGTCTAGAAAACCTGGAGAGAGCCCTGAATAGTTTTACTTCTTTTTTATTTTTTTCAGTAAACTGTTTGAGGCCTTCAGATTATTACAGAAATAGGAATAAATTCACCACAAAAGCAACAGGACTAGAATCAGTCCTTGCTTTCTTGTTTGTAGTAGAGAAGTCATAATTTTTACTAAATCATAACAAGGCCTCCTAGTCAGCTTTAAAACTGACTGAAGAGAAGTTTATAAAAATGATACTACAGAACACAAAGCTCCAGGTTTGAGTAGTTCTGCACATGGATTTTAAGGAATTGGTTGATTCCAAAACTAAGAGTATTCATAGCATTAAATTTTTTTTACAGAAAGATGTCCTGATGTCTAGCATAAATTCTCAAGCAATAGATATCTCAGAGTCAGCATTCATCTGGGAAGCCCAGATCAAGTCTGCTCTCTATGGTTCAAAGCTTCCCACAACCAAAGTGAGCAACACAGCCTCCAGACTTTTAATGAACTCCTTGGAAAGTGGGTTTGCTTTTAATGCGGAAAAATGTAGCATGTAAAACCTCAAATATTTTCACCAGACAGAACTCGCATTCCTTGGCCAGCCCCAGCTGGAAGTTATTGTCAAGGTTGCTGTTCATCAAAGGACTCAAGCAGAAGGCTGTAGCACCTGTACAGCGGAGATCTGCTCCATGCCTGTGGCTCTTTGGTCTGACATCTGACTCCTCAGAAACATACAAGTAAACAGTATGCAATGGTAATCTCACAACTAGTCACTTTAGGGCCACAGCTAATAGGGTGCACTTAAAGCTAGGCATATGCTCAATTATAAAGTTATTACTGAATCAGAGGCCTTGTAGGCTGAAAATTTGATTAAGGAGTATTTCAACTTGAGAAAAGCCCCCAGATTAAAAGTGGGGGTTTTCATATAAAGCTCAGACCTATCAAATAATTTTGGAATATTCTTTTCACTTTTAATATGCTTGTGAAAGTGATAACATTGGAAATGTCTTCAAACTAAGATTATAAAAGAGTAAACTTTTTAGATTTCAAAGAGAAGTC
Organism: Agapornis canus; assembly: GCA_036873685.1. Classification (NCBI taxonomy): domain Eukaryota; kingdom Metazoa; phylum Chordata; class Aves; order Psittaciformes; family Psittacidae; genus Agapornis; species Agapornis canus. The sequence continues at coordinate 4,467 of JBAFWW010024415.1, forward strand.
TGCAGTCAGTGCATAAGAAATCCAAAGGTTTTTTCCATGTGTTTTTTCTTAGAAGGTTTTACTATTTAATTATTACACTATTATTCAAACCAATCAGAACATTAAATGAAATAATGTTGATTTAACCTTTCTGTAACTCTGTGTTTCATGACAGTTGCCCCAAACATTAATTTAATGTACTCAACAAAATGAATCGGTGATGTAAATGGTGATAGAAATAACACTTTGAGTGGAAGCTACTCAGAAAACCTCTGAAGTGTTACTGTAATTAAGTGCCAAAATTGGCTCTGGTGAGAGCAGACCTCAGTATTGACACAGACGGAGTTGTACCCATGTACAGTGGATATAATTGCTGCCCCTGTCTGAGCCCATTTGGGATTCCCTGCTTTTTGGTAGGATTTAGTCTGGAAGTGAAACTGGAGTCAGGGCTGGGGAAATTGGTGCACTGCGCAGCACATTGCAAACAGTTCTGCAGAGTTTCATGTCAAAATATGGCTCATGACAGGAGGGTGTGATGACGAGATGAGATCCCAGAGTGGTGGGATGTTGAGAAGATGGGGAATAGGAGGGACAGTGATGACTGACTTCTAGAATCCTTGAGTGGTCAGTGGGGAAACACAGGCACTGCCAGAGGCTTTGGGTGAGCTGCTGCATGGTCTGTCTCTCCTTATGGACCATGATGGGAAGTCAGGTAGAGCAAACAATTAATGCAAGGAGATAAATAGGCACCTAAAACTGCATTGTGGAAGTACTTACTATGTCTTTGCTTACTATCTGCAGATCTCCCCAGTACTTTCAGAGCCATCTGATCCCTTCCAAAACCAAATATATTTTCTCTTTATAATCCTGATATCTTACTTAATAGTTAAGCCTGTAAAATATGCAATCAGCTTTAATTTTATGAAGATTTGAGAAGGATAATCCAAAAGCTTAATGAAAACAGACTTTTGTATACACATTCCCTCTTTGCCCAGGGGATTTCACATAATATGGTTATTTGTAAAATTGGCCATGGTCCAAATTCTGATAAATACACATTTGCTTAATCTTAATGAGCTCCATAATGTGCTTACAGGTAAATGCATGTTTAAACACATTGTTGGAAGAAAAGGGAAAACAAAGGCTGAGGCCAATCAAGGGACCCATTGGACTGAAAAATAACCAAGGGGAGGTAACTATATAGTTACCTGCCACCCGGGACTATTTCATGCTGTAGTTCACCATTAGCTCTTACTAGCTCAAAATAAAAGGTGATGTTGCCCTAGGAGCAATTGGTCAGGGATGCAGGGATGAAGGCTGTCCACCTTCTCACAAAGTGCAAATGGAGACAGCTCTGAAATCACTTCTTTAAAATTCTCTTTATTCTATGATCAGAACTTTTTGCCTTTTTCTCTGACTCCTTATACAGACATGTAAGATATACATAGTACTGCTGGTGGGGAAGTACATTTTTCTTGTCATACAAAATGCTGACTTTTCACTGGGAAAAAAAATCAATCTTCCCCAGAAACAAAGCATTTTCAGCTGAGAACCAAAACTTTTCCATGTTAAGTTTTCCACAAAAGTCAATATTTTCCATAGAAAGTTAATATACTTTGTGAGGTTTTTTGCATTAAAAGGTTTCACTAGCTCATGTATTTATACTGTAGAAAACTACATGAGTAGTACAGCTATTGTTTTCTATCTATCTGAGGCAAAGTGGTAATAATAAAAAGTCAATACATACAACGTGGTAATGTCGTTTGGATCTTTGGTAATGTGACTCTTTCAGGAACCGCTATATGGACAATTAAAATAAACAGTATTTTTAAATATAAATTCAGCAAATCAAACATTAGGAACCATTACAAAAGTAACAAAGATGAAGTAGAGTTGTGCCACTATGTAACTCCATAGTTTGCACCTTGAATACATAGTATCGTTCTGTTCCCCATATCAAAAAGGAGATGATAGACCTGGCAAAGTTTCACAGAATAAAACCAAAGATAATTTAAGATATGGTACAACTTTCATACAAGGAAAAACTGAATCACTTAAGAGTCTTCAATGTAAAAGGTCTTCTTTTATAGTGATCTGTAAAAGCACAAGAAGCACACAGATTGTGGATAGGTGTCAGTAGTTCCCTGTCCGTTCCAGTAAAAATACTTGGGATTATTACATGCAGCTGAAAGGAGACAGGTTCATATTCCTCTAGGGGAGGCAGTTGTTCAGTTGACTGCGAGTTAAGCTCTGGTGCACATTGCTATAGGATGGTGGGCATACTTCAAGTTTGCAGGGGTTGAAGAAGAGACTAAAAACATCCACAGAAGATGACTCTTCTGAGGATTAGCAGTGATGTAGAAATTGTGTCTGGCTCAGGAAAACTGAGTTCCAAAAGGATAGAGGATGAGAAAATAATCACAGGAATCATCACATATGTTGGGACTTCTTCCTAAGATGCTTTACTAGCAGATGCTGGCACTTACAGTGAGAAACGGCATGCTTCACTGCTGCAGTACGTTTGCTCTTACATGCATTAATACTCACTGCAGTCCTATATAGGGCTTGAAACAACTGCTATATTAAGCAGCTCCTGAAGAGCCTTCACTTCTCACTGATGCCTGTAGTAACTGACATCACTCAGTACTCACAGGACCAGCTTTTCTCATTTGAGTTAGAAATACCTAATAAGTATCTATTTGCAAGTTTTATCTCCTACAAACAAGACATTTAGACTTATTACAGTGTTTCACAAAATCCGAGACAGGGAAAAGAAGACTAACATAGAGGTTACACACATAAAGGTGGGGGAAAAAATCAAACCTAACATTTTAGAAATGACAGTTTTTAAACTGGGAAAAGGAAGATGTTAAAGATTTTCCTAATCATAATGGCTTGCTTTGCAGGTAAATGCATCCCGCCAAGAAACCAAGCTGATGGAAGAATGCGACCAGCTCATTGAAATAATCCAGCAAAGGCGACAAATAATTGGAACCAAAATCAAGGAAGGAAAGGTAAAAGCTTTTATTCTTTAGACCATAAGTAGGTCAATACTGCTTCCTCATACTTATGGATTTTTGACCTCAGGCACTACTAACACAAATTTGTAAAAGTCCTTATGTAGTCCTGGGTACTGCTGCTTTCATGGAAAGAGGAATGAAATATATCAAGATTGGTATGCTAGACCTCAACATTTTGTTTGGCATTTATCTTACTAAATGTGATTATGATTTTTAAAGGTAAACACAGAAATTATGTCACCATCAGTAAATGATAATAAAATGATGACTAATTAATGATTTCTTCACTCTGTCATAAACACATGACTGAAAGTGTTTTCTCCAAAGTTTTTATTTTCACAGTGTGTCACAACAGTTGGTATCATGGCTGACAATTATCTACATGAATATTCTAGTCTAGATGCGTTATTTGTTAAAATATTATAATTTTTTTTTACAATTGTCATTCTTAAGAATAGGAAGTCTAACTTATTTACAAAAAAAGTTATTCAAAAATATTCAGGAGTGCAATGAAGGATGCATTTCTAATTACTGAGTTACAATTATTAGCGACAAATGTATTGGACAGAAAATATCTCTGGTATTCAGGTTTCATTCAGCACATGTTGCTAGCTACCTGTTAACTCAGAAACACATTAGAGTTGAATTAATGTCCCTATTTGCTAGGTTCATGGTGTTTACTCTTTAACTGCTAAACTAACTAAGTCAAATATAAACTCTTCTTGTGTGGGAAAAGCTCAGGAAAGGAATAAAGTCAAGAGCAGGTTAAATGGTTCATGTGGCTGTCAAGATACTCCAATTAACTTGAAATGAAAAGCCTGTAGGCAGGGGCTGACTTAAACACATTTGAAACCACAGGTACTGTATGCTGTGTGACAGAACCTGAATTTCCTCATGCTGTTAACAAAACATAATTCCCTTCAAAATGGAAAAGATAGCCTTCTGCATTATTGTTTCAACTCTCTTTCTCTGTGCAGTGAGACCAGCTGTGCTTCCAGTGAAGCAGAAAACTTTCTAGTAATTTGGATTTGTTCTATATACATGAGTTGCTTTTAAAAAATCTATTGCTTGCAAAGTTGTGTTCTAATGTCCATCAGAGCATGGAAGATTTTAATACAATTGACTCCAAATTTATTTGAATATAGCTGTTATCAGAATCTATCCCTATCCTTTGTTCTAATTTGTTCAACCAAAGGTGGCATCAGTGAAGGTCCAGTAAAGTTCTGGAATGCTTTGCTCCAAATGTTAGCTATGTTAGAATTTTTCAGGCATTCAAGAGACCCATGTGAAAAGCCACAGGAAATTATGCTGAATCTATCTTTTTAAAGGGGCCTGTGATTAAGAGTCTTTCTGGAAGGTAGGACATGCCGAATTTGTCTTTAGGGCTATAGTTGTGGATACAGAGGTGGAAATTCCCAGGTATAAAGTCCTAATTATGCCTGCAAGGCTGCAGATTCAGACACATGAGTCTAACAATGTGACACAGCTCCATCCTTAATCCCACCTATCACCCAAAACCATGCAAGAGCATGTAACAGGGAAAACAAACAAACAAATAATATCAAATACATAGATAATTTTGGTGCAGACATCATTCATGCCATTGGGAGAGTGGGTGGGGAGTTGGTGAGATGAGACTCTTCCTTTTAAAGTTTATCATCACTAGGCTTCTTGAAGAAGATAGAAAAAAGGATCACAAGGTGGCATTTATTTCATTGTTTTGTCAATAAGTAAGGAGATGAGCTACTTAATACTGCAATGAACTTTTCCCTTATTGGACTTGTGTAGGCCCAATAGTAATCTCTACAAATGCAGTTAGAGAAAATTATGGCATTAGTTCATCCTAGAAGCTTATCAGAATATTAGCATTATCAAAATCTTTATGCTTTCCCAGCATTTTTTCTCTCTTTATTGTTTCCATATTAAAGAAATACCAGTGTGATAAGACAGTTATCAGTTGGCCAGTGTTTTCTTTTTGAAAATATTCCAAAAGTTTTATTTTCCTACTGGTTTCTGTTGTTGGGTAGGTGCACTAAGATACCCTTATTCCTGCCTAGGACGCAATTACGTCTGAAATTCAACTGAGGAACTTCATAGCTAGAGCCCTAACTGCTGAGATTGGAAATGTTATCTTGATTATAATTTCGATATTTCTGCCAATCCACTCAGTTGTTAATCATTTTGCATGTAGCCACTTCTTAATGTCTTTCTAAACTCCAGAATTATTTCATTTCCTTCCTATTTCTTACTCCTGTTCAAACTATGATCCCGATGTGATAACAATGGGAGAATCTCCCAGACCTTTCAGGAACTAGAAGTTTAGCTAGCCAGCATGGTCTCTAAATAGAGGATTGGCTGTGCCCCTCCCTAACCTTTCAGCTAATGATTACAGTAATCTATTGTGTTTGTCTTCAGCACATATGTTTGTAGCTCTCCAGCACTACTGTGCTTTTGTCCAGTTAAAAATATCCAACAAGAAACACCCTGTTTGATTAAAACCACATAATGAAAAGGACAGACATGGCTTGCAGGTAGAATTGAAAAATCTTTTTCTACCAAATTTATTTTCAGATTATTTTTCATGAAACTTCAGTAACAGGGAAAAAAAGTAAAAAAGAAGCAGTTAATCTATAAGATGCCCCTAATACAGATCTCATCGCTTCAGGGAAATGCTTATCTGAATAGCCCTTGGTTATCATGTAAGCAGAAAGTACCAGGAAATGACGTTTCTGCTGTAGAAAAGTAGGCCAGCTGTGCTTGTTTTGGCTCTCCCCTGTTGTTTTCCATGTGGAAAATTTGAGGCAGAAAGTCTGTGCCTGTCCCTTTATTAAAAATGTTACGTGGCTTCATGGGGCTCACCATCAAGCTAGTGTGAAAGAAGCTCTTGTCAGCGAAGCCATTCATCTTAATTCCCCTTTGCATTCCAGCTTTGCCTCGGCAGTGCAAATGCAATTATGATTTGTGACCTTAGAGATGTGACTGTTTTCTTACGTTTCCACTAAAGGTGGTGAGGTTGAGAAAACTGGCTCAGCAGATTGCGAACTGCAAACAGTGCATTGAGCGTTCAACATCCCTCATCTCTCAGGCTGAACAGTCACTGAAGGAGAATGATCATGCTCGCTTCCTGCAAACTGCTAAAAATATCACTGAAAGGTAAGGAAGATGTCCTTTCTATAAGTAAAAACCCCCTCAGTTTAAAGCAGACAGGTTGTCACAGTTGCTGTATTGTCCTGTCCCACCACAGATGTGGTCAAAGGCAGAAGTTTAATTGATGCGTTCCTTCAAAACACTACTTTGTGCTGCACCAGAATGGGAAGGACCTTACTGTACTGTTAAATCTAAACATTTCTTTGAAAAGAGGATCAGTCGAAGAAGGTTGCGAAATGAGTCAGAACAGTAATAGCATGTACAAAGGAAGGAGGTTGCCAAGGAGATGGCTGGTGCTAAACACACAACAGAAAAAGAAGAAAAAAGAGGTTTCTGGAGGCTGATATCAGTCAGCAAGCACACTTAGAATATATTCTCAATTATCTTAATGGGTTCATGTTCTTCACAAAATAATGAGTGGCAAGGTAATGAAATGTGTAACGTTAGGAACCTGCAACATGCCTCTCTGAGGTAGCCCACTCAAACAGCTGCAGATTCAACAGCCTGAGTGTCCGGAAACTTATGGCAGCTGCTGTATTGAGTTCATGGGTGCTTCTAGGTTCCTAGCTCCTCTTCAGTATGCCAGATATATCAAGGAGTGAAAAAGTCTTTCCAGGAATCTGTGCTTCAGCAAATTTGGTCTGGTTTTCAATGCAATGCTGTAAAGGCTGGAACATTACACTGAATTTCAGCAGTATTTTCTGAAGAAAAAATGGTCTGTTGGAATTATCAGCCTGTTCAGCCACCAGTCAGGAAAAAAAAAAAAAAAAAAAAAAAAAAAAAAAAAATGTATTTGAAAAATGAAAAAAAAGCCATGAAAATTGTGCTCGTTCATTCAGCTGTTTTCTTATCTCTAGGTTCACATTATATTTTCACATTGTCTAGCCAATTTTCAATGATTTTGAAGCATGAAATTCCCTGCTTTTATTATTTGGTTTTCTGTCACTTACTCTGGAGTGCTGTATGCAGATTCTGTGAATATAGGGTTTCAACAAAGCTATTTAATAAAATTTATAAATAAGCCAGCAACACTATGTTGCTTATTACAGATTCAGAAAATTGAAAATCTGTTGAGAAAAGCATAGCAAAGGAGGGGAGGGCAAGGCAAGGCAATGGATCACATGTGATCTGTCAGATTTAGAACTTGGTTTATATTCTGTTGCCAAGGTACATTGTGACATCCCAACTGAAGCTGATAGTAAAACTCAGTATGAGTATGATAAAACTCAGTATGAGTCTGATAAAACTCAGTATGATAAGTAAAAAGTTGAAGTTGGGAGTCTGTCCTTTTTCAATATTCAGGGGAACAAGCAGTAGGGCAGAAGCATGCAGAGACACAAAGCTTTGTAACTTACTATTGGAGAATATAAACAGAAGCTCCATTCTGAGCTTATAAACATGAACGATTGCATCATAAATGCAGTCACAGGAGAGGCACTCAGAGTGCAGATATGAGACCAGCTGACATATGTGCCCAATCAAGTCTAATTCTTGACTACCACAGATTGCTGTCTGTAATGAGATGGCTGTGAACACCTTGAAATTCAAAGAATCGTATCAAACAGTGAATAAAACTGGGGGGGGTGGGGGTGATTATTCGTGCTTCTAGACAAATTGCAAGAGGAAAAAGAGACTAAGTCTGATTAATAAATTATTCCCCACATGTAATTCTCTGAGTTGTTATGTAGTGAGCAGTATTTTGTTTGCTTCTAGAGAGTGCTTATGTAACAGTCTCCCCAGGGCCTGAGCTCTAGCAGCTAAAACGGTCTCCTGAAATTATGCTCATTGCATTTCTTCATCCACATATTTCAAAGTAATTGCAGTGTAATATTCTCTGTTGTAAGCACAACAGGTAACTGTGTAAGCAAAGACATTACATACATGACAATGATTTAGGTTGTGCATTATTTACAGTGGGTGAAACACATTTATCCTATAAAAATGATTTCCAACCAAGTACAATGTCAGAGAAGGCAGAATTACAAGAGGAAATTCAATCCTCTAAACATAACATGGTGACATGGTGACTGAAATTGCAAGCTGTTGAGCTCACCAAAAACTGGCTTTAACACGTGTACTCACAGTGCACACTTTGTGTAGCCCCAAACAGCAGTCCAAAAGGGCCTGGTGATATGGTCTTCTTCACACACTCCATATGTGCTTTATGGACATATGAAAAAGAAGCTCTTAATCTTAGATACCATCAGGCTGGCTTGTCAGTAAGGCTTTTGTTAATTTTGCAGAGGTGTGCATCACCCTGAGTTTGCTCCAAGACAGGCCCTGCAAGAAATTGATGTGTTTTGTTTTTTTTTTCCTACTAGATGTAAAAATGCCATAGTGTAATTGCAGAAAAATTACTGGGGGATGAGGGAGAAAAAAAGGACATGAAAAAGTTCAAGTCATTTTCCTCCCTAAATACATGGGGCAAAACCACTTCAGTTATCCTCTCTAAAAATACCCAACCAAAATATTTTATCTGTACTAGGATCTACTTCAAACTAAGTTATACAACCACAGCTGCAAGAGGACAGTGCTGAAAACTGTATAACACAAATTATTGACTAGGAAATCTCCTCAGCACTGTTTTTGAAAACTATGCTGAAGACAATAGGATGTGCAGCTCAGTTTTTTACTTTCCTAACTGTATTTTCCTAAAATACTACACATAAAACATATGAAAACATAGCTCTTGGTAAGCATTTGGCCTAGTAGCCAAGTTTGAGCCCTGTCTACAGGGAAATACTGTAATTTGGAAAATGTTAATTGAAGCAATCAAAATACTTTGATCTGCTGTGTCATGAGTGGCAGAAAATGGAGATGCAGTGTGTGCATTGTTGTATGTTTACTTCCAAACTGGAGCAAAGTTCCATGGTATAACATGAGGTCTAATAATCTCTTTGCTTAAATGGACAAAAATTGCTGTAAACATATCCAGTATCCAGCTCTCCAGTAACATGCATTTTGAGATACCAAGCTGAAGGATCTGAAAAATCAGTCCATCCTGGTGGCTGTTTTCTTGTGGAAGCTCGTCTCTTAAATTAATACAGCTGGACAGGCAAAAAGTCAGTGTCGCTCCTGAAATTAAGTGGGGAAGGAAACTTTTCAGTTTTGGAGGAAATGTTAACATGCACACATGCTTTGCAGGTAAAAGCCTTTCAAAATAAACTGTGCCGACATCTGCTTGTTTTATGTCTCCCCTGTGCTTTTGAAGTTAACAGCAATGTGCTGTGCTGAGCAACTGAGGAGGTGCAGGGATCTGCACCAAACTACTGGGACAGGAGTGCCCAGGAATGCCTGAAGCAAAAAGCTGCTTGGGAAAATAAGGGTTGGGAGAGATTCAGAATCTTTCAGGATAGCTTAAAACACATACAAAAATGGTGCTACTTTGTTTCAGTGGGTGACTACAAGGGACAATTCAAAGTATATTGCTGCTTTATCAATGTTTTGTTAAAAATTGATAGGATACTACATGTGCAAAAGCTGAGTAGTAAGAAATTTTTACTGGAGGTTTTGTTTGCAGAAATAAATGGCAGGAGAAGCTCCTAACTTCAACCATATAAATAAAATGCATGTAAAAGTTTTTGTCAGGCTTCTTGAGAAGTGATAGAAATCATAATGGTCAGATCCTACCTTGATGTAAAAGTGATTGTCTTGAATGCTGAAAGACATCTTCTTTTCATTATAGGGTATCCATGGCAACTGCATCCTCCCAGGTTCTAATTCCTGAAATTAATCTCAATGACACTTTCGATACCTTCGCACTTGATTTTACCAGGGAGAAGAAATTGTTGGAATGCCTTGATTATCTTACAGGTAATTTTTTTCTCAAGGTGCTGCTAACATTTGTTCCTCTCCAAATAGTTGTGATTGGATCTTCATTTCTCTCTGTGGTCAGTTAACTTCAGCTGACTGCCAGGTGCCCACCAAGCCACTCTCTCACTCCACTTCCTCAGTAAGATGGGATGAGCAAATAACATGAAAAGCTTGTGGACTGAGATAAGCACAGGGAGATCACTCCACAATTAATGCTATATGCAGAACAGACTCAGTTTGGGGAATATTAATGTAATTTACTGACAGTCAATTGTAAAAGTAGGATACTGAGAAATAAAAATAAAGACATTTTCCCCCACCCCATCTTCTCAGACTCCACTTCCAGTTCTTCTACTGGGAATGGGAGTGAGAAATGGTTAAATGCCACGGCAGCAGAATGAAATGAAGTAACAGCTGGAGCTCAGCCTGGAGCAGCCAGTGGAGGGAGAGCAGGGACCATATCCCATTTCCCAGGGGACAGATGCTCCACACATTACCCTTTCCTTTGAGGCTGCCTCCTTTCTGTGGCAGATTGCAGCCTGGAAGATTTCACATAAGCAACCAGGAGCTGCTCAAACAATTAACATCAAGGGCTCAGCACTGAAAGATGTTTTTTCATGCCAGTGACACTGTGTACTTGCCGCAGCACAGAACCAGAGGACCTCTTTGTGTCTGGGACTAGAGAGCACACAGTGTGCTCTGTGCCAGGGTGAGGGGTGAGCTCTCCACAGAGCAGAGCCCCAGCTCACGTATTAGAGAGCTTTGGCCTGAAGAAGCCAGCAGGTTTAGACACTCAGTGAAGGCCTGAGTAATGTGCCATCTTAGAGTATATAATGACTCACACAAAGATACAAATTACTGTAATTTAGGCTGTTTTGATTTCACTGCCAGAATAGAACAATTCATTCCAGTTCAATTGAAAACAGAAGAGAGACAGGGTAGGTTTTCATTTTGCAGGATCTTTAAGCATCTGCTGTTAGCAGCTGGAATTTGCAATGAAAGTCACAAAGCACTGTTTGAAAACCACTTGAAAACATTTCCTGAACCTATTCTCTTTGCCCAGTTTGCAGGAGATATACCTGTGTTATTTCAGAATATGAGAACATGGAAACTTCCCATTGCCAGCCACTGGATCTTTTTCATTCAGAGGTCTGACTTCTGGCTTTTCTTCAGAGGAAAGACAGAGAGTTTGGGTTTTCAGCCTGCAGAAGAGAAGGCTTAGAGGATACCTTACTGTGGCCTTTCAGTACTTAAAGGGGGCTTACAAGAAAGATGTGGACAAACTTTTAGTAGGACCTGTTGCAATAGGACATGGGGTAATGGTTTTAAACTAAAGAAGGGCAGATTCAAATTATATAGAAGGAAAATTTTATTTTTTTAGTTTTTTTTTACAAAAAGGGTGGTGAAGCACTGGAGCAGGTTGCTTACAGAGGTGGTAGATACCCTGTCGCGGTGAACAGTTAAGGCCAGGCTGGAGAGGGCTCTGAGCAGCCTGGTCTGCTTGAAAATATCCCTGCTCATTGCAGGAGAAGGCTGGAATACATGACCTTTAAAAGTCCTTCCAACCTAAACTACTTAATGAATAAGTGAACAGTTGAATACTGGGAAGAACAAGACTGTCTGCATGCACAGAGCAGTACCCCCTGTGCCTTATAGACCTGTGGGATTCTTAACATATCTGAAAGCGAGATTTTATCAGCAAGAAATATCTGTATCACTGTTTAACTGGTGAATACAATTAGTGTTTAACACATACTCAAGTAAATAATGCATAACAATAATGTGGTGAGGGTCATTTGAGCTTTTTATACATTACCAGTGAAATGTTATGATGTCTGCCTCTCCCCAGAGTCTACTGGAATTTTTCCACCATGCTGAATGTTCACCACCAAAATTATAAAAAAGCCAAGGAAATTAAAGGAATTATTAACAAGAAACCAGACTTATTTGCCCTAACCTAGGAATTTACTGGTAAAATAATCAGTCTCAGCTTCCTTTATAGTCAGAAAAATAACCACCTTATTTTAAGGCACATATATATCAGGTCAGTTCACTCCATTCTGGAGGTGCCTGCTTCTCCCTATTGACTTCAAACAGATGCTTGAGAGACTCAAATAAAGATAATTATGCTTTAGATCTTTAAAGTTATACAAGGTGAATTCTACCTAGTAGTCTATTTTCACATTCCCCAGGTATTCTCCCCTTTGTACATCATATGAGAATACTACCAGCCTAACTGCTATACACTACAGAAAATGAAGGTTGTATCTGTGCCAAAACAAAGGGTCATCTTGCTAAAAGGATCCTTTCCATGGTCTCTCATGCTGGCTGTGTCATTTACACAACTTCTTTTCTGCCTTCTTCCTACCCCATCCATACTCTTGAAAAATTGCTGAAGTTGCAGTTTAAGGAAACTTGCAAGTGTATCTAGCAGTTTAGTTGTTTTTTTCCTAATCTACCAATTTTATCCTTGCCCTTGATACCCAGTGAAGAACAGTTTTAGTTGGCTCTGTCTTTGTGCTTTTTTCTTTATGTTAATAAATAGCGTATTACTGCAATGGCAAAATCCAGAACACGTGTCTAAATTATCTGAGCACAAAATAGAGCCTATGCAGACAGTTAAAATACATTTATGTAAATATATGTATATATGTAATGTATATGTGTATTTGCATAGTCCCCACAGTTTAATGCGCTTCCTTATTCTTTATTGTTGCTCAAAATCTCTGGAGGAGATTTATTTTATTTTACTCCTTTTGGATTGTTGCATGGAGTCTTCATAAGCCTTAAACTGAAAACTTTGTGACAGAGTGAATTGGCCTTTACTTTTATTATGTTTCACAGTTAAGTAAAATGAAGACCATTTGTAAGTCCTAATGGTACACCTGTGTTGTGAATTAAGTGAAGAAGCTTATCTTATATAGAGTCTATGATCTTTACTGCTTCTGAACAAAATGTCAAAGCCTAAATTCCAGCTTCGTCCTCTGCTGCCACTTGTCTTTGAAGCAGCTGACGTTGGCTGTCTTCTTGAGATTTTCTCCTTTGCTTCTTCCCAGTGTTCCCTTTTTCAGGTTGTCTTCATTCTCCATCTCCCCAACCCCACTTTTCAATATGACACATTGAAATTTGCATCATTCTTTCTTCCTAGGCTATTTCCTTCCCAAATATAAAGTTAATTAGTTTGTGCTTATCATTTACACAGCTGTCTGTCAAAAGCTTCTACTATCCAAATGAAAATCTCTGAATTCTCTCTGAAAGTTTCCAGGCAGACATTGAAATGTCAAGTATAGTATATTAAAACAATACCCTTAATCTTCCTCTAACTTCTATTCTCTCTCTATATATATAGCCTTGAGTTCTTTTGAAAACTTTCTTATCGTGCCAGTTGCTCAAGCACTTCATCTGGAACTCATCTTTTCCTAAACATATATCTAGCTACATTCAGGCAGTGCTTATGACTTGCAAACCCTCCGCACAATATTACTGACATAAGGACTTCTTTTATCCATTGTGAATCAAAAATACTTGTTCTGTGTCTTAATACTTTGAAATCAATCACAGGAACATCTATTCTTTGACCTCAAAATTTGTCCTTCTTCAGAAATCCCATCTGAAACTATGATAAATTTTCTTCAACCGTTACTTTAGCTATGACTGCACAAAGAAATATGTATTGCCTAGCATATGCCAGCAGTTTTTTCACATGAAAACAACTTCATTCTGGAAATCCTTTACAACCTGTCATTCCTCTTAACTCTTTCAGTATTAGAAGATCAAAACCTACCTCCAGCCAGTGCAGTCTCATGCATTGGGTATAATCTCTTCTCATTCTGTTCTTCTTGAGCAGTTCTGGTCTACCCAAAACCTATGTCCAGCTGGTTGCATGACTGAGCTGTCAAGTGCCAACTCATTCATGACATGTTGCTAATACCTAAATCTGTATACACATCTGATGTAACTGTGCCTTTCAAATTGCTGCATGCTGATTCAGTCCAGTGTGGAGCCAGTAATGAACAACTGACAGAAGTTCAGAGCAGTTTGCTCAACACTCTCATGTTCATATCAGCAAGAAGATGGATTAGATCTTTCTTTTTCACTCAGTTTCAAAAACCATAAGGAGCCCTTACAAAGTCAATCACCCCATGACAGCAGGGAGGTGGAGACTGATCAAACAAAACAAAATTGAAGTGGTTTTATTCAGTCTTGGTGACCCTGTGACGAGAAGATGTAGATGAGTCTCAATAACCACCCAGGAGCTGCTGGATTCATGCTGGGATTCACCTGTGAGAGGTTTCAGCTTCCCTAAACTGTGTCTCAGGTGTACAGACTGTGTGACTGCTTTAGAGAAAAAGCCATGCAGATGACACTGAAAGAAGGGTTAGACTGACCTGGCTGAAAGGGGAAGGTATGCTCACAAGGTCACTAATGATGGGAGCAAATTTTAGAAACTGCTTTTCAAATATTAATTGCTGCCTTTCAGGAACTTCATATGTGGTTTCTGACTTCTTAAGCGTGTCTGTGGAAGTTTGAGTCAAAGTCATACAAATGAACTGAAACAGCCTTCAGCAATGATTTTCTCTCTTGTAATGGTGTTGATTCATGAATACAGGTGGATTAAAGTAAGACTGACTGAAGCATTCACCAGTCTCAGACACTTGCCCTGATCCTCTATGGAGACTGTCACCCCATGACCAAGGAGGTTTATAGAAGTTAGGGAGCAATTCATTAAACCACTTTCATTGTGCCTTGCTAAGTCTTCTAGCGCTGATTCCAGTTTCCCTCACAGCAAAGTGCTGTAAATCTGGGGTTTTCAAGAACTGCTTCACTTTTTTCAGCTCTCCCAGGTACTGAGTAGGGTTTGTAGACAGGAGGCTGACAATAACTGAGATTATTGACAGCTTTTGTTGTCAAATTTCAGTCTTGTTTACTGCTCAGTGCTCTGTTGTCACCCAGAAATGGACTGGAAAGGCTCGGGGTAATCACTGTTTCTCCACCAGGAAACAGGACTGAATGGTAGATATGAGGCTTTCTGTATTCCATGGCTGTGCTGGAAGCATGCTGGGCTTCCCCTTCCCAGGCAGTGGTGGAGCACACACAAGTCAAGGCCATGCTGGCCAAGTTTTTGGTGCAGCCTTGGCATGGCTTTGAAGTCTCTGTAGGGCTTTCCCTGTGGCACCTGAGCTCTGTAAATCAGCACTAGTGAATTCGATAAGCAAATCACACCCTATCAAATGAAATAATGAAGATAACCAATTAAGGTCAATCTCTTTAATTGCATTACAGTTTTACTCTCAAAGGTGTATATGATGTGGAAGGATGAATTTGGCAGTCAGACTTCTATATTATTTTGAAAGTCATAATAAAATATTTGCATGTTGACTTCCGTGTCTGTCTGCAGGAGAAGCAGGTGTACTTTGGTTTATTCTGGGTGGTTTATGAAATAGGTGCTGCTAAAGAGCTGATTTCACACAGTGTAGTCTTAGGTGGGTGTGGGTTAATCACAAAAACAAGTGAAAAGACATCCTGCTTAGGTCAAATATCTTTTCTTCTGTCATTCTTATTACATGAAGGCCTGTAAATCTCCAGCCGTAAGGCCAGACAGGTGTACCTATGAAGAAAGAACTTAGGCTGTCATTTTCAGAGGAGCTGAAGTCACATAGGTGCTATTGAAATGCAGTTTGCAGTTCATTAAACTTTCAGTAACTGTTGCTTTCCATAAATTAATACTTATTATCTGTGTTGTAGTAAAAACAAGTACTTTCTCAGGTAAAAACGTTTTGCTCTGTTAGGTGCAGGAGGTGACTGAAGACTAGTTGGATATTAGCACACAAAAAATTGCATTCACTTATATATTAGTAATTTTTTCCCCTTTTTTTTTCTTTTGCCTTCAAAGGACAGGTAAAATTTAAAAATGAAGCCTCAGCTTGGGCCAGGGGTGGGACAGAAGCTCCAGTGATTGTTCTGCTGGGTACAGTTTTGAAACATAGCTGACAGGACAAGTGCA
>JBAFWW010024417.1:0-16109 GCA_036873685.1 Agapornis canus
GATTACCATCCTCAGAACAGCCCAGCATCTCAGGGGGTTTGACTAATGCCATATAGTGAGCAGAGACCTTCCTCAACTCTTCAGTGATGAGAAAACCTTCCCTTAAGCTGCCTTGGAGCTGCATAATGTGCATGAGCACCGCACAATGTCCTTCTGCTACCCTGCAGTTGCCTGGGCATCCACCTCACTTCCCAAAATCACTACAGCACTAGTCCAAATTGACCTGCTGAGGACATTATAAAGTGAAAAACCTCTTAAACAGCCAGACTATAGTTACAAAAAGAAACTACCTTTCTGCTTTGATTTAAGTAACATGACATTTGTCAATGAAGAAAGCCTTATACGCTGACCCAACCACCAGAACGACTGGTTCAGAAGACATCTGGTACCTTCAGGTACTTTGTAAACTGCTCTGCAATACAGAAAGCTTTCCAGAGAACTGCAACAAAAATACAGGGAAATAAAACACAGGGCCTGCAGGTGACACCATGACTTCGTGCCCAATGGTGACCAACCAAGGCTGACCCAGCTCCAGATACCAACCTGTATCTGGAACCTCCCGTAAATGGAAGATTGCCTTTTGATTCCTGACACTTCAGCTGCTAAAGAGCACATGCTGCTGTTGATCCCATTCATGTTGCAGGCCATCCCAACTTGGTTGATTCTGTCTATTGAGCAGCTGGCCTGAGACCTGTCAGACTAATTTTCCTGACACTCTATTACTAACTCATGCCTGAGTCTCGGCCATTCTTTGCCTCAGAAGCTGGATCCCATCCCAGAACAATCTTTAAAAGTTTACTTTACTGATCAAAGCCAAATAAGAAAAACCTCTGTGTTTTACTATATTTAGTGTGTTATCCAGTCAGCGAGACCTTGGCAAGAGCACTGAAATGTAAAGCGCACCCCGCGTTCGTAAACTTTTGGATATTTGCTCTGGAGCAGAGCCAGAGGATCTGAAATGCCCGTCTCAGCTCAGACACACGATTCTGCCTCCCTTTGCTCTGGCTCACCAGGCATGCAGCCCTGGTTTTCTCTAACAATACACCACAGAACCTCAATAATGACATTTTAGCACTCAGTAAACTCACAGATCTGAGCCAAGGGTGGATTTAAGCCCAGCCCAAGGGGATTCTGCCGTCATCCTGGGGTCAGGCCAAGGTGTCAGAGCCTGTTTCCTGCACCACCAGGGAGAAGAAGCCCCTCACCATCCCCTATCAAACAGACAGGGAGTCTTGGAGCCACCCTCCACACTGGATCACCTCAAACCTCATCAATCTACCATGACCAGCCTTCACGTGGGAACAGCACAGTGAGGCTCTTGAGGAAGCAATCCATTCCCACCTCACCTAGGCAGCCTCCCAGCTACACTCTGCATCGATAATGTGCATGAACTGCCCCCAGTCAACCTAATTCCAGCATTCCTTCATTACAATTATGAATGGCGTGTTTCCATTCCATTCCTTTATTACAATTACGAATGGCATGTTTTAGCTTACCCTGCTAACGTGTGATACCTTTATTATAAGTTAACACCCTAGGAAACGGGACAGACAAGCAGAGGCTATTCAATCAATTAAAACTGCTGCTTACAGACTGGAAGCCAAAGAAATTCCTTAGCTTGTATTTTCTGTCATTTTGCAAACACATACCTGGGTGACAAGGTTAAATCAAGCAAAGGAAATCCCTGGCACTTATCATCCACAGGCATTACTGATAAATTGTGCAGTGGAGGAATAAAGGATTACCTTCTGTATTTTTTCATTACACTTTTCTTTTGTTACAGAATACATAAATCCATTGTGGCACAATGTAATATGTATCATCGTGCTACACCTGTGGACGTTTCATAACGGCTGCCATGTCTGTGCAGTCAGGAATGATAAGTGAACCACCCGTGAATGTTAATGATAGTGATCATTCTGCGGTAACTTGGCTTTCCATCTTCTTTTACAGCCTCAGCACTGGAGCCAGGGTGGCAAGGTTCACAAGAGGGAAAAAGAAAACAACACAAGAGGCAAGACCTTTGGTGGGCTGATACTGGGGTGCTGCCCTGGGGGGGAAAGTGCTCATAGGTGGCATGGAAACAGCAGTGTCCTCTCCATGGGCTCTATTTGTGTGACAAAATAAAAGCCCAATGCTGAAAGGACAAAAGGCTTCTGTTCTGAATTGGGAAACAAACTTTTCCAAAAGCTGCCTTTCCAGTCTGGAGCAGTTTTCTTAGTCTTTAACTGGTTTTTAACACTGAAATGGAATTTATAGCCCCTAAAACTTGCTGCAAAAGATGCCTGGCATGGTTGAAAGTGCCTGGGGATGACTAATAATGATTTCCACTTGATCAGCACAAAGTCAAAGTTCAGACTAAAAAAATCTCAGTTGATGCAATGTACTTAGCTTATGCTGGGTAAATTCTAAGATAAAGTGCACAATGATATTAACCACAGTAACTATGCCAGCCAAAGTTTTTATCCCGAACCTAAATGATCTCACTTTAGCGCGTCTCAGGTTAGCCTTGGATAACTTTATGTGCTTTAACTGGCTGCGTTTTGACATTGCTGGAAGCTCTTATTAGATATCTTGAAGCCCACTTCCTGCTCCAACTTCTTTCTTGGGGTCCTTCCTACCTTCTGAACTTTGGTACCTACATAACCTTCTGAAATCTGTATTTCATAAGTATTCTAGAATGTGCTTTGCAGATTACCTACACCTGTGTGAAAACTGATCATGGGTCTTTTGGGGAGTGCTTCTGTAAACTACGTAAAAAACACGCTTCGAAGCTTTGAATTGAATTTGTAGATGTACGATGAAAGCCTCATGTTTTAAAACTCTTTCAACCTTAATCTACCAGGTATAGCAGAAGTGCTGCTTTGCAAAACACATATATAACAGTCAAAGCAACATAAACACAATATCAAACCAGGAAAAAACAGAGCAGAGGAACTGTATGCCAAATTTCATCTGTGTGCCAACTGGCAGCTGAACCACAACTCCTAGAAACACCATTAGATCGAGTACGTCAAGTTGTAACAATAAAATTTCCGAGGGAAAAAGCCCTAATGATAGTATAGATTCATTTTAAGCTACCTTGTTCAGAGTCTTTCAGGTATTACTTCATCATCTCAAGGAGTCTGCATTTACATGAATGCGGTGCTTTGTTTGACTCCTCCTGACAAATCCTTCTCGACATCAAAGAGGGCTGTTTGCGAGTGCCGTGTTTGACATTGGACAAAGTACTGCTTTCCACAACAGACAGTTTCCAAAAACATAACTCGCTAGACTAATGGGCAGTTAGAAGCCAGAATGACTGCCCTCCGTCTTCTCCTTGTGTAACTTTGCCAGAGTCCTTGGAACTTGCCAAATTCGGTCATGCCTGCTTAGCTTGCTCGACTGATTGTGCCAGAAAAGAAAATAAGACACAGATGTATTTGAGCTCTTTGAGATGCCAGTAAGAGAGACAGCTAATGGCTTCATTTCGACCCTCCCCTACCAGCTGGGCACAGGTGGGGGGATAATGAGGTCCCTCTCCCTAATCAAACTCAATTATTTACTACTCTACATAGCCACAAAGACATTCACATTCAGCTCAGAATATAAAATACACTGTGGGCTACTTCTAACCACCACCACTGGGTATTTATAACCAACTCAAGTGGCTAAGAGTTTGCCTTGGCAGGAGTTTAAGTGTATAAAGTTCTGCAAACTGTTTCTGCTCAAACATGTCCTGCTGAAAGGGGGTCCCTGGCAGGGTTCCATAACTGTCAGCTCGGTAGCTGCACAACATCGGGAAATATATCCAATCGGCAGGACAGCGACATCTGAAATCAAATACCACATTTCACCATGAAGCATCTCAGAAGCATCAACCTTTCTCAACAGTGCTTCAATATTAATAAACATTACAAGTCACGAGCCTGACACAGCAGCAGCTGAAATACTTCGGCATGAGGAGGTAAGAAAAGATGCAAAATACAAACCCACAATTACATGCACTGGTAGGGTGACAGGGAAGAAGATGTTGAATTTACAACGAATCCCTACAAAAACAGACAGCACACACATTTAAACTCACAGTAGTAGCAGTCCCTTGATCAAGTGATAATCAAGTATTCCTCTAATCTAGGGGACTCATTAAAAATTCTAAAGTAAATCCAAATCTTTACAAATAACTATATGCACAGGAAGTACAAGCAATTTCAAATTAACATATGGACACAGAGAAAAAAACAACACCTATCAGAAAAGCACTGCATATGATGCAGTTCTTCTACTACTAATTGTCAGGACCTGCCAAGTGAGAAGGAAGGTGCTCACATGAGCACAGATTATGCTAAACCAAAAGATTTCATATTTCCTCTGCAGGATTTGCAGCTGGACCTTAAACCTGATACAAGCACCAATTGGAGAACTGCAGTCCAGGCTGGGATCCTGCTAAGGAGTCTAGGCTCCACATGGGAACACTGATTTCTCCTCCAAGCTGATATCCAAAACCTGAGAACACAGGTGTTCACTGCAGTTAAATACTAATCCCTATTTATGCGCTGCTTACAGGCAATGGGGATGTAGGTAGGAGGCAGTTGAGAAAGAAAGGAGACCTTTTGCAGATGAGATATCATCAACAAATGAAAATCTTCTAATGAACAGGCTTCTTAACTAGTCTGCCTGCAGTGAACACTTGTTACCCCTTTTTGATTGCATGGAATTAGAGCAGGATTTTCTATATACCTGCTGGTATTTTTCTGGGGATACTGAAAATGCAGGATTATTTTGAAGATAAGACAATAATATGATCTTAGAATTAAAAAACCCAAATCCATAGCCAAATCAAATCCGCTGACTCTACCACAATGCATGCAGTGAAAGAGATGCTTCCTCTTTCAGATAAAACACCCAGCATTCTTTGTTCAGGTGGAAGGAACTAAATAGTCTGCAATTCCACAGGCAAAAAAGCCCATTCCCCGGCTCAATTGTGTGACTGGAACCTGCACAAACCAGAAGTGGACCTTGTGATACAACTGGCAGGACTGCTTCATTTCATAAGCAGCACGGCTGGAGCAAAATGAAGATTACGTGTTTAGACGTTGTGTGAATTCCAAATATTTACTAGCAATAGTTCAATGTTCTCCACCAATCACACACAGAAGGGCTGCTTCTCTTCTCCACAGTATCAGACTTGAAGGCTCACCCCAGTTGCTGCCACCAGCATTGACTTTTCTACCTGCCTTAAGACAGAACACAGACCAGGGTACTGTCTGCAGAGAACCACGAATACACGTGCCCCTCAACTGTGTTAAATTCACATGAAGAAGAGCAAAGAAGAAAAAGGACCCAGTGCTGTTTCCCAGCGATGGAGAACGTTTGCACCCATACTCACATGCGCACAAAGAGCGACTGTTTGGCTGCCAGGCCAGGGGAAGAGTACTTTTCAACCAGTGCCAGAGTGCTGAAGCCAAACTTATGAATGGGCTCATTGGAATCCAAGGGTGGAAAATCTGTGTCAACCTCGCCGTCATCCTCGGCAATATGGAGACAGTAGGCATTGACGTTGTCGCTGAAACAAAAACAAGTGAAGCTTATTCAGGAGGGATGCTAGAAACCTAATTCAGTTCAGCCCATCCATACCAGTCACTAAAGGCTGCAGGTAACAAATCAGCAGACATGCCTGCTACAGGAGCAATACACTGAAAAGCCATTGATGGCATGTACATAAACATGTCCCAAACATATCTTGTTATCACAACCACGTGGTAATAGAACCCTCCTCCCAAACTGAATCTTACTTCATAATTAACTGAACTGCAATCAAAATACTGACAGTGATTAAAATATACTGAAGTCTATAAAAGTTCCATGACTTCATAAAGCTGGAAGTAATAGTTCCCCATTTGTGATAATTTATTTACTTATATGCCCATTACATTGTAGAATTAAAGGCAATCAAGCAGTGCCTGTTTTCTCACAGATCAAGTAACTGTGAAGAAGTTGATTAGTACAAAAGCTACCTCTGCTAAACATCTAAGAACTCCAGTCACTTAAAAATTAGTATAGACTGATAAGAAGAACTAAACAAGAGAGTTTTGAACAGATACACTGTGAAGAAAATAGGAAAGAAAAACCTAAGCCTCTTTCTTTCCACAGATGAAAGCCCATCAGGAAATAACCATCGACACCTTCCAAACAGGTATTAATCATATTTTATTAATATTAAAATCTACTCCAAGTGTTACTATTTAAGTTACTGATCTGAAAATAAGTATTCTTTCTTACCATAAATCTGCCAGCATTCAGTCATCTCCCACAACCATGAAGTATAGCCTGAACGATCATGTGGCAGTGTGTTTCTAAACTCTGCCGTTTAAATTTGGAGTTTTAATTGCATGATTGATGCTTAAATTAATTAATTGCAAAGTGTATGCTAATTGTTTAATTGGTCGCTTGATCTATATAGATCATTTTTTGAATTAAATGAGTTGATTTACAAAGTTTATTGATTGGATGTGACAATGAATTATTTCACTGACTACCTGATTTGCAATTTTCTCAATTAATTCACAAACCTTTGGTTGCAACTGTGCTTTATTGAGAGCGCTTGGTCCAGGTGATTGAGACCCACGTTGTTATGACTAAGACATGTATTAGATAAAATAGGTACTAACGATGCATTGCTGTTAATATGAGCTGTAGGTTTGCTATCAAAAAGGTAATCCAGCAAAGCTTGTCTCTGAAGTTGGAAAATTCTGCACTATTACTAAGGAAATTTCTATGAGTCTCTGGACTGTTATGAAGAACTTGAACATTGCTGTAGAATTAATTGTTAACTTCTTCAAGAGCGCTTAAGGAACTTTCAGGGATGCTGGGGAAAGGTAGTGCTGGGAGGAGAATTCGGCCAGCTCCAGGGAAAGCCTGCAGCCAGGAAGCTGTGTGGTTTGCAGTGTTGCCAGTCTTTTTAGGAACAAGCTCAATAAAGAGGCTGTGAGTAATTCAGATACAGTCAATCCTGCTTATGTAATGAGAACAGTCTGGCATCACTTTTGGGTCCTTCTCTTATTCTATTTAGATTTCTACAAATCAGAATCCCAGGATGGTTTGGGTTGGAAGGGACCTTAAAGCTCACCCAGTTCCTGCCACAGGCAGGGACACCTTCCATTAGAGCAAGTTGCTCCAAGCCCCTGTGTCCAACCTGGTCTTGAACACTGCCAGGGATGGGGCAGCCACAGCTTCTCTGTGCATCCTGTGCCAGAGTCTTAGCACTTTCACAGGGAAGAATTTCTTCCTAATACCTCATCTCAATCTCTCAGTTTAAAGCCATTCCCTCTCATCCTGTCCCTACATACCCTTGTAAGAAGCCAGGATGGTGTGCCTTACACCACTGATTTTCTAACTTACTCATCTGACAGACTTCTCTTATGTGCAGCCTGGTGAGCACTGTATAAATAAAGTTAACATTTTCATTTGGTACTTGATGCATTTGCATAATTCTCATTAAGGCTGGAGGAACATATAGACATGCAGGCAACCGAACACATTCAGTGAGTCTCAAAGCAATCCAAGTGCCAAAAAAAGGTAGTGGTGACAACTTATCTTCCCCCAATTATACTGAAAATATTCAATATCCATTAAATTAAAGGGGTTACCAATGCCTTCAAACCTGGAGTGGGTTCCTGAGCATAAACACAGATTAAGTCATAATCCGTTGAAAAAACAAGCCTGATGGATGAAACTACTCAGCATTTTGAACCTCCATCAGGATGAGATCAAAGTCCTGAATGTTAGACTTCAAATTACAAGGTTCAAAGACTTAAGAACCTGAGTTTGCTTGGACAGAATGTAAAAGCCCAGCAACTGACAGATGTAAAAGCAGTCTTAATTCTAGAAATAGGAAGCTGAATTTTGCATCTCACTGTTTATTTATTCCTAGAAAGAGATTTCAGTTATTTTTTGCAGGCGGAATCATTACAGCACATCTGTCAGGGGCTGGCAAGAGAATGGTCCACTGGGTCATAACCAAAGTTCGGGCATAAAAGGACAGAAACGTGGTTGCTAACACTGTCAGTGGTTCCTCATATCAAGACACTGAATGGAGATAAATATAATACAATTACAATTTAAAAAGCAACCTAACAGAATACAAAATGTTCTCAAAGCTGTCAGTTTGTACTCACTCTCTTCAGACTCTTACATCTACTTTTTAGAGAATAGAATTAGGCAGTAATGTATTCTCTTCCTAAAGACAAAGGGGTTGCTCCTCTTAATTACAAAGCCTACAACTTCCTCATCATTCTCAGACTGTGTTACTAATAGGTGCATGTGTCATTCTGCATGCACTGTATATCAAATTCAAAGCACTCTGTGTATTCTTGTGCAGTGTCACAATGATCCCCATTTTGTCTTTTTATACTCTGAACTGACCGAACCAGGAGCAAATGGCAAATACAGAATGTGTAACCTGCACAAGCTGTCCTTCTTTGCAAATGATGAGAGTCAGTTTACAGTTAAGTCAATCCTTGCTACAGGACTGGCAGTCAGCAATGCTAAAAAAGGATGATGGAGACACGAGAGATAATTAGGAGCTACACGAGAAAATGAACTTGGAATCTTGAGGCTCTGCTCCTTCCTCTGACCATTTGTACTCAAGACTCTCAATTGCTGCTGTTTGGCTGTTTGCAGGAACATTATGTCTCCATTATTTATATTATTATTTCTATCCTGAGATTTGATTGAGGAGACAGCCTCCTTGGTCATGAGCACTCTTTGACACATCATAACATTTTATCCTTTAAGGCAGGCAGTGAAATTCATCTCCTTCCACCCCTGTCTTTTGCTGTGGGCAACCATGTTTCATGGAATACCTCTACTCCATTGAGGTGTGCTGTGCTGCTGGAAAATACACGTGTCCAAAGAGTGATGTCAGTGGTGGTGTACTCATAAAGAAATAAGCTGCTCACACACAGAGGACACTTTTTGAACTTATGATATAATGAACAGAAATTAAGGAAATGGCACCATCTGCAAATAATTTCATATTCCTTCTCCAGTGTAAAAAAAAATGACAAATCCAAGAGTGTTTAACCTCTGAAACATCTCATACGAGCTAAAGGAAATCCAATATCCAAGGCAACAACATCCATGAAACTGTTTTCAAGGGGGGCTGCTTTTCTGTGTTGTATCTACTAGACAGAAACCAACTAATCCTTGAGAAGGGCAGCACAAGCCACCTCTCAGCACCTCTCCTTCTCCTGTACAACTGAGCTATAACAGGAGAGATTACCAAGCCCTCAAACACTTCCAAAAAATGCTGAAAGAGCAAACTTAAATTCAGTGCCAAAAGGAAAAACTAAAGTTAATTTAATAACTTAAACAGGAACAATAAAGCGAAAATTGGTTCATATAGAAAAAACACCCAAACAAACCAGTCAACACCTTCCTTGCACCACAGAAGTCACCCACTAGTATCTGTCACTAACACTGTTATAATAAACTATTTTAAGTTCTTATTTTATGTTCTATGACCCAGCCAAACCTGAAGTGTTTTACAGAACTGTTTTAAAACTGAAGTTGCTCAGATGAGCGGCTCTGAAGTACCTGTTTTATGTACTTCATGTCACCTACCATCATAAAGCAACAACTCTTACTAAACAACACTAGTTCTCCAGCACAGCAAATCTCAGCCATTATTTAGTCACAGAAATCTTAGGGGCAGAATTCTTTCACAATGCAGGTGTAAGCAAAGATAATCTAAGATATTGAAAAATCTGAATTAAAGAATGTGATTTTATTCTACATTTTTGAAGAAAACTGGTATTTATTTTATTTTTAGGGTTCTGATTTGTATATTTTAGTGATATCTCCAGGATAACCTAAAAAGAAAAGCACCATTAGCCCCTATAACTGGCAAGTCCTAGAAAACCAGAAATATTTTAACATGTGTATAATGAATTTAAGTCATTCTGTCAGCAAAATGACAGCTGAACGCAAGTAAGTAATGCTGAAGCTGTATGACAGAATTCTGGCTCGCTTTCAGGCAGACTCGCTATGGCTAAAATCCCTTCCATGGTTTCAGGATAACAATGACAGTACTTCCAAGATACACGGTCACCCAGCACAGTGACTCCTTTCTCTATGAATCTGGAGGAGGAGCTGATACCATGCAGATAAACCAGTCAGAATCTGGGTACCTTCTCTCAGAACAAACAAGAGAGGGAGTTACAGATGGGTTCCGGACTTTGACACCTTTGTCATTAAGAATGCTACCAAAAAATAGATGGGACATAAAATGAAAAATGTGTCCATGACACCAAAAGATATAAGATTTATACTATTCTTACACAGAGCATTTTGAAATTATGATTCATTTACAGATCCATGGTTTCATATGCTTATCATTATACAGCACCCAGTAGTTTAATTGAAAGAGAAATAGATATAGATGCATGTTTGCTGCTCAAAAGGAAATACTGATGAATGTGTAGGTGGCTTCTCCAAGATTTATCTACGAAAACATTGACATGGAAATC
Source organism: Agapornis canus (assembly GCA_036873685.1). Lineage (NCBI taxonomy): Eukaryota > Metazoa > Chordata > Aves > Psittaciformes > Psittacidae > Agapornis > Agapornis canus. The sequence goes on from JBAFWW010024417.1 coordinate 10,509, forward strand.
CATTTCATTATGCAAAAAGGCTGCAGAGGAGAAAATTAGAGATCAAGAGGTAGTAAAGAAAGAACATTACTTCAGTTTTGGTTCCCGTCCCTCACTTGTATATTGCCAGCATATTAGTCCAATCAGGTCATGCACCTTGGCATTTGCTATCGTCACAACTGTCATGGGCTGTAGTTTGTCTTGGCTTGTGTGCAGTGGGAGGTAGACATCAATTTTTTTGGTTGCCGTTGTACCAACATGACCCTGTCGAGAAAATATATTTCATTAGAATCTGTTACCAAAAACTAGGCACGACAGAGCTAACACAAAACGTGGTGAGGTGGAATTCTTTTCAATAGGAAGATTAAAATACTCTGCTGCAACCCAGAACTGGATAAAGCTTGAATGTTTAAATCCCAATTATTTGATTGCTTTTTAATGCATCTGCAAAAAGGGTATGAAATATTTGGCAGTGATTTCATTTTCCATAGTCTGAACTTCACTGCAAGAACCCATGTTCCTGCAGGATCCAAAAAACTTCAAAAATGGGGTTTCCATCAGTGTTTAATACTGGCCAGTAACTATGGACACTCACAGTGTAGGCCACAGCCTGACAGACACCACAGGATATCAAACCAGGGGACACAACCTGAACAAAGACCTATGACAAAAATGAATGTCACTCACATGTGGAGGCTAAGACAACTTTTCAAAACAAACCTTAGGCTTGAGCTTGGTTTACCAAGAGAAGAACAAAATCACACATACAACCGAGCCATTAAGCTATCCTGAACTATCTGAAAACAACTAGGAGGGATTAACTAACGTTGGCTTTTATTGGAATTTACTGTATTGAAAAAAAAATCTATTTGGCACTGTGGAGATTAACAATTAAATAAGCCATAAAACTCAGCAACATAAAGATCTGTAAAGTTTGCATTGCAAGAAGAAAACGTTTAAACTACCACAGACAGCACTGCGGTTTTAAAGCAGTAATCTTTTAAAGAGACAAAAGACTGTACATCCTGACCCCCTCTGCAAAGCACCCCTGATGTAACTATATATCTCTATCTATCTCTATACATATATGGGCCTTGAGAGAAGAAAGTATTACTCGAATTAATCACCCAGAATTCTAAGTAACAGAATAAAAGGATTCAATACTATAAATCTATAATGAGAGTATAAAATAGGGAGTTAAATGCCATGTGCTAATTTCAATATATTGTTAAAAACCATTTGATCCTTCAGTGTGATTATAAATTAGAGAAATAACAGAAATTTAAAGATCAAAGTTATTCATACTGGCATAACTAAAAGTATTACTAAAATCCATCCAAATATAACAAATTTGTTCTTTTCTCAGAAAGCATTTTTATAGTGAAGATACCTTAAGAATATGGGAAGGGGAGACAAGAAGAAATTGGTTTTACCCATTTAAAATGAAATGCTACATTTGTACCAGAATACAGGACACTCCACCTTGTTTGGATAAACCTTAAGTGTGAGTTAGTGCACCTGGGACCCTCTGAGATACCACCTTAACCTCCCCTCACTAAGGAAACCATTAACACAGCAGAACTACAACTGCTAAAACAATACGGTGGTTTTGTTTGTTTCTTTCCCTCTCCTCTTCCTTTCCTACTTCCAGGACTTATTTTAAGGATAATTAAGCTGGTATCAGGTAATGAATCACCAGTCTCAAAGTGTATCCCTGCCCTTGACCAGGTGTAAACATTAACCAAGGCAATGTACAAAGACATACAAGGCTGTGAGCATCGCTTACAGTATGGGCATAACTGAGGTACCAGCATGAAGGAAGACCTGTGGTTTCAACTACATTTGCATTTGCATGAATAAATGGCAGTTATCAAGGAAATTAATGTGGCTCCTTGGCATGCCAAGTTAGTTACATATTTAAATCCAAGGATGGCAGAATCCTAAGTAATGCCTAGTCGTGGTAATGGGAAAATCGAAGAAAAATTGACAACCAGATGTGAGAGTTGATGCCAAGGTTACAACTGACACACAGCATCAAAGCAGAGAAAGGACAAGCGAGCCAAGACCTGTAACTAATAACCAAAAAGACCAGATTACTCCATTAGCCACTACTGCAAGTACAGACTGTTTTATAAGCTCATGATCAATAAACACATGTATTAATAAAATAAACACGTTCTGGGGACCCTGATCTTACAGCTGCCACAAATAAGATGGTGACTTGCCTCAGCCTAGCTGTCACACCGCTCCTCTCTCTTTTATGCCCTACACGGTGCCAATGCTTTGTTTGGTGGTTTTTAAATAAACTTTTTCTTATTCTTCCCCATCTCCCAATCTCCTCTACCTCCTCCAGTCTCCTTTTTCCAACCTGCTTGTCTAAACTCCCTCCATTACTGATATCCAAGCACATATGAACATCAAGATGACGGGTGGCTTAAACCAGGGGTAATTCGTGCACAGATGAGGATTCCAACTGCTCTTTGAGCAAGGGGAGCAATACCAACAGCAGCAGCCCTGGGAAATGGCTCAAACACATCGCTGTTATGGTCAACATGTTTAAAAACCTGAGTGAAATATTTTTATTAATTAAAAGGGCTGTGGAACTGGTTGCCATAAGGTATTAGAGAGGCTGAAACCTGAGACTTGGAAACCAATTAGACTTTCTATCAGTAATGAGAACATTCATTGTCATGTTAGGTAGGAAACACCAGTATGGGCTACAAACACGTGGGTCAAAGCTTAGACTGATCAATCACAGAGTCAAAGGGGCCTGGAGAAAGCCTCTGCTGTGTTTATTGCAAATTGATATTTGTTCTGAAATAGCATTAGAAATCCAAACCATCAGGTACCTGTCTCCAGGATGGAATGAATCCATACCCTTAGTCTGGTCCTGCAAAATATTAATTGTGTAGGAAGTCCCACAGAGCTCAATTAGTTATCTGTGCAAGGCTTATTAGGTAAGGATTTGTAGGTGGTGGGACTGAATAAAAGGGATCCAATTATTAGTCTCGTTGGCCAAGAGTCAAAGACCTAGCCACACTGGATTTAACTAGTAATAACTTGTGGGTTTTATACGGTGCTTGTAGTCCCTTCTTTAGGAGGAATCATTCAGAACGAGATTACAGACACTACTGGAAGCATAATCACCTTCTCCCAACTAAAAACTGTATTCCAACTGCAAATGCTGAGGAGACCCAGAAGATGAAGTACAATTACCTATATTCAAAAAGGCAGCATCAAACTTTATTAATAGATCCTGTATAAAATTCAATGGAAAATCTATTCAGGGCCAGGGGCCTTACCATTTGGAGTTTCCTTAATAGCCTCCAATAAATCTGGGAAGCATAAAGGGGCTGTTAAATTAACATTTTCCTGATCTGTCACCTGTGGCATAGTTAATTTGTCAAAAATTCTTTTAGCTTGTCACTGGACACTGCATATTCTGACAAATGAAGTCTGGAATAAAATTGACAAAATATCTCGTTAATTTTCTAGGAAATCACAAATCTGATTCCATTAAGCTTTTATGGTTAAGAAATGGGATATTCCACCAGTCCTTTAAGGAAGTGAGGAGTAACTGGATACACAGAAAACATAGGATAAATCATAGAAAATTACCTGAGTATTTTTATTAATGGATGCTCTTAAGGCTACCCAGTGCTCTCCTACAGCTTGCTCTGATGAAAATTCCTGTTTGGTATTTCTACAGCGTTTTCATCTCACTCAAAGCAAAGATGATGTTTCATTATCTGCAATTCATTGGAGGAGGCACGGCGCTGTGCAGCACACACATGCTTGAAGAGGCAAAAACCCAGGGATACTGTTTCCCAAATTATTGCTAATGTGGTGTGCACATAAACAACTCGCTTAATTTCTCTGTATTTCTGCTTTCTCTATCAGTGTTGTCAGAATTCTCAGTGGTTGGCACATTACTGCTATTCTTTGCTGCTGCAGTTCAAGAGCTGCACAGAATTAGGGCCATTATTTGACACTGCTGAAAAGTGCAATCTGCTGAATTCGCACACTTTCTACTTTCTGGCTTTTATAATTTAAGCAGATCAATGTATATTTATGCACTTTGGTAATAAGCAGTGGCTACACTTAGGAAAGTTATTCCCACTAATAAATGCATTTCTTCTAAAGAATAACTTGGTATCTAAGACTATTGCTCCTATGGACCTTTGATTCTCATGTTCTCTAAACTAAGGACAGACACAAAATAATGTAGTATTTGGTGATCTATAACAACAGTAGTCAGGCTAATTACAACAATGTAAGTAGCATCAGCAGTACTTACATATGCTGCTGGTACTTCGAGACAAAAGAGTATGAGTGAGGGACATGCCAGGCAACTCAAATGATGAATTTCCATGGATTTTTTCTATAGACATTTATAATTTTAGAAATATCTGTATCATTAAATAATGTTCTGTAACAAAATTAATAGGCTTTAAATATAAAAAGAGTTAAATTAAAAAAGAAAAATACGCATGTAAACCCTATCAATTCTTTCAACACAAGAAGTCTTCCTAAGATTTAAACCCAACTTTTAAATCAAAGTCCATGAGAAAGTGTGTACCTCCCTCCAAAACCAGATGATGTATCCCTCAGACAGATTACTGTAGGGCACAACTTACTCCTGAAGTACCTGCACAATGAGGAGGTAATGACACAGTCTTTGAGAAAAATGCCTACACTGAATCCTGCTCACTCCTGATTTGCTTCACTGCACATCAGGGTGGAAAATTAAAACAAAGCCCATAAACATTTCTTAGAGAAAAGTGATTAATTTCAAACAATAATAATTTACTGCATCTTTTTGTACAATAGAGTTCTGTGACTAAATGTTATATCACTTTAAGATTAGATGTTCTAATGATATAATGCAAAGATTTTACTGAATCATTATTTAGTGGGAGTCATAAAAACCTCTTAAAATTAATCTTTCATGCACATCCAGCTTACCCAAAGTTAGCATTTAATTAGATGGCCTTGGCACGAATGAGCTTACTACTTTATTTGCTCAATCAGTATACGTCTCTTCAGTAATTATAATTAATTCAAGTCATTGACTCACCTCACAGCAAACAACGCTAAGCATTACACAAAATGGAAACAAATGCTTATCCTTCCCTCTCCAAATGTAAAATGTCTTCTCACTTTTAAACTCAGGGAACTGGTTTTTTGCTTTAGGTGACAGGGTATTTAATATACCATGCAAGCCAGCAGTCACCTCCTAAACATAACTTATTCACGGGTGTATTTGAACAACACATAGAAAATAGAGGAGGGAGAAAAATTTAAATACATTAACTCGGCATTAACAACACAAAACTTCCAACATGTTAGAGCACAAATGGTTATGGCAATACAAAGGACTATTCTAAAAAAACCATCGAAAAACATCATTTTCTTCTAAACTCTTGACTTAAAAAAATAGAGCAATTATTTCTTCATCCAAAGTAAGTGGGAATAAAAGAGTCACATTCATTCATAAATACAACAGCTTTTGAGGGGCTGAGCAGGAAAAGAAAGGTCATGTAAACCCCCCCCCCCAAACCCCAACCATTTTTTTGGCCGGAGTTTAGATGATCAAGTGTCTCACAAGCCCCCAATGAGGAT
>JBAFWW010024419.1:2998-15570 GCA_036873685.1 Agapornis canus
CAGGTTTTGAAGGGCTGCAGCACAATCCTTACTTAAGATTTTGGTCAGAAAACAAATGTACTTGCTGTTTAAGTGATAGGGCTTGTCCTGTCAAATTGCTCAGGGTCTCTCTATTTGAACAAGAAATAAATGTCAGTGACTGCAAATTTAGTCTTGGCAAGTTTGACTTCTCTGGGAATTTTCCACTTAGGTGAAAGAACAAAGTTGAAGCACAGAGGGAATGTATATCAGTCCAGCAACCAAATTATTGGAAGAACCAGGAGAACTTCAGCAAGCTACAGTTATTCTTCTCCTGAAAAAAAAAGAGTTATCCTGTAACCCTCCTGGCAAGTCCTTTAGCAGGTAGACAGCAATTGCTAGGAAAACTGTTATTCATGGTTTCAGGAACAACAGCAATTCCTGCTTTCTGCCCATTGTCTTCCACCCTTCTGAGGCATCACTGGCTCTCACCACTACGGAGAGGAGCAAAGCCATGAAGCAGGGAAGAGCTAGAGGGTTACATGGAAAGGAGTCCAGCACTGTCAGTTGGAATGAGAATGTTTTACCATGTATTCTCTACAGTGCTGTCCACATAGAGTTGGAGTTCAAAGGCAGGGTTTTCTTAAAGAATAATGCCACAGACATAAAAGGATTTACACTAACATTCAGGAACTGCTGCTTGGCTTCAGTTCACTTTCTGGCTAGAAGGAGAACATTTCCCATTTTGCTAATGTAAAAAGCATGAGGTGGCAGCTGAGTCAATGTAAAGACACTTGGAAATTTCCCAGCAACAGAGATGCCTGAACATGACTGACACCTGACAGTATGAGTAAGGAGTTCAAGAACTGGGAAAGGGTTTAGACTGAATCCCTGGCTTAATGCTTCTAAATCTAGGAAAAATGGAAGATTTCAGGTGCATCCCCCTCTTTAGCATTTGCTAGTAGCTGGTCTAAGCACCCACTTGGTCCATATGCTGACCGCTGAAAATTCCCTCCTTAGCTACTCATCTGATTTTCTTCCCTGTATGGTAAACTCAGAGTCCGTAACATCCTCTTATAAAGTTAGGCATTTAAATCTCTTTGTGAAGCTAGACCTGAATACTCAGAAACTCATCTGGGAGGATCAGCAGTTATTTATCAACCACATGAATCACCTGCTGTGCTGGTAGCCAAGATGGTATGTCACCCTCTAATGAGCAAGATTCAAAGGCATAAAGTTCACATGATTAATTTTCATTTGGATATTTCATGATTCAGTGAAATCAAAGCAGATTCTAAAGACTGATCAAGTTTTCTCTTTTCTTAGGAACAAAAAGTATCTGTACATTCCTCCATGTTCACCTAGTTGCAATTCTCTTTTGGCAAGTTTTCTTTTTTTTTCCTCTTCACTTTCGCTACATACGGATATATGAGTCTCCATACTACAGCACTTCCCAGTTTCTGCTCTTCATTTTCCTTTTTCTTTTATTCTTCCCCTTCAAGCCATAATAAGACAATAGAAGATAAAAGTTTATCTATGAATATATGGTGGGACAAAATTAGTTACTGTACAATTAAATGAATGAAACTCAATGTCAGCAGGGGCAAATCTATCTACATCAATGAGCAATTTAGTCCAGATAGATAGAGAAGATAATGTAAAAGTTGTTTTCTCTTGAAGGAGGCATTGGCATCTGGAGGGAAAATCACTCATGAGTGTCTTTGGAGGGTTTGCTGCAAATTTGATTTCAAGTTTTTCTCTCTTCTGAGATCGAAAGACGACGCACTTCTTGAAAACACAGATAGCGCAGTGATAAAGATATTAGTACAGCACAATTTTTCATCACAAATACAACAAAAGTTGACACTTGCCTCCCCTAATTGTAGTTGTCTACCATGAAAATGTCTCCAACTGAACTGATGTTCTATGCCACTTACTGAATGCTTAGTGTATGCACTTTCAGAATGTGATCATAACCCTCAATTTTAGACCTCTACACTCCACTGGTTCCATTTACACAACTCTTTAGGCCACCTAGGCTGCCTAACTCCAGAGTCAGCACTTTCTCTGGAAATCACAATGGCTCTAAGGGTTGTACAGATGACAGCCATGTCAGCAAAAGGTCTGTTATTACTCTTTTTTTGACACTTCTGGGTTATGGAATAATAAAGGTGGGATATCTTCCTGCTGGGAATTTCTCATACAACTGCCAAATCAGCCTGCATCAGAAAATATATTTTTCTTTAACTCTGATTCTCTTGTATCACCAAGTTAACAGAAGCATCTTTCCAAAGGAGGTAGCATTAGGTAGCATTGTGAAGTATTTACCACTGCCTGCTCTCCTGACACACATCATGGAGTACTAGAAAAAGGGTACATAAAAGTGGGCTTTCATTAAATTGCCTTTTGTCTGAAGACATCTTCCAAAACAGGTATTTTTTCTGCCGAAGCCTGTGCTGGAGAGAGAAACCACAGACTCCGCTGCTTAGCAGCAGGCAACTCACAGCAGCACTGACACACCAAGACATGTCCTTCTTATAGCAGCAATGGATGTTAACCAAATGAATTTCAATGCACTTTAGGAGTAAATCATTTTTGTGTGAAAGGGACTATGAATCCCTTGCCATGAACTGGAGAAAATCTTACATCTTTCTCTAAACTTCTCGTACATGTTAATTACAGTTCTCTCATGAAAACCTTGGGTTTCTCTGGCCACCCTAGAAAATGCCACTACGTGGAGGGTTAAATTCCAATTATGTTTTTTCTAAGTGAACATATTTAGCAACGATTGTCCTTTTGAGTTTCCTGTGCCCAGTGCATCACGGGGAGGTTGACCAACATTTTTTTCCTCTTTTTTTTTTTTTCGCCCTGCATATTGTGTTACATAAAATAGCAAGTCTGTCAGGAATACTGGGCATGACACATCAGTGACTGTGCTAATGAAAGCTTTGGTAGTTCATTACAAACACAGGAGGTGAATAAACCATTGTTATTGCTGTAGGATATTTTTCAGTATGGATCACAGTTTGCTTGGTTTTTTTATGTGCAGGAGAAATCAGGTCCAATTTTCTACTGCCATAAGCTGCAGAGCTCCACTGGAGCAATTCTGATTATTTGATTGTTTTGAGGGAGACATTTTTCTTGAGTTTTGTTATCCAGATTTCATCACTGCCGTATGCTCTATGCTCTGCTTCACCATGGCTCAGCTGCTCAGGCTCACAGCTTGCCTTTGGCATAGTTTGAGGCGCTGATTCAACATCAGAGACTTCTTCATTAAAATGAATTTCCTTTAACTGCCAAGTGTTATAGGGCACTGGATGTTGAGTTGATCTGAAAATAAAAGGCAGACCTAGAGGTGAAACTTGCGACCTATTTCTCAAGCAGAAAATACCCTTGAGATGAACTTTGCCAGGTTTATCAGACAGCCACAGCCTGTGAAGTGTCAGCTGGACTTATCAAATCTATGAGATCGCATTGCAGCAGCAAAGTAACTCAGCATCTTAATACAGACTGCAGAAATAAAGCAATAAAACAAAGTAACTATGGTGAGAGCACTTGTATGTCTTACAGAATGCTCTGCCAGAATTTCATAATAAATGGATAATATTGGGGGGTTACTTAGTCTTTTCTGCACCTCCAATTATACTTACAATCCTCCTGACAGCAGTTTATGTAGGCTGTCATAAAGACCTTCCTCAAAGATGGTGATACTTGTACCCGTCTAGATGATCAATTCCAATGTTTTACATTAGAAAGGTTTCCTAACATCCAAACTTCCTGTAATTAAAGCCCAACAACATGCACCTTGGAAAAATGATGTATGATCTTCTTCTCAAAAATGTGTGAGATTTTTAGAATATTATTATTAGTCTTATTATTTTCTAGATTCTTCAACTCATTTTCTTACAAACTTTCCTCTTTTGGTCTTCTTGATTTCTGTAAGTGTAATAGTTCTTTATGGTATTATATGGTATATGTATGATGATAACACTGTGAATTTTCTCTATAGGATAATCTCCTTTATACTTCAGACCAATTTTACAATTCACAAGGTTCATCTTAAATTCTAATCTTGCATCACCAGAGTATTGCTGCCACTTCTAATTCATTAATATTTGCAGTTTTAATGCTTGTTCACTACTCCAGCACTCAAGACATAAACCAATTGAAAATAACATATCATAACAAGATCCTAGCAGAGACACTATCTCAATAACAACCTTAGTGTTGACAATGAATCATTGCTAAGTATCTTTTGGGTGTAGTGTTCCAAAACTCATGCATTTACTGCAGTTTCATAATCCTGGCTAGTATGCTACTCCCTCGCTTACAGGAACAGAAAACCTAAAGTATAAGTAAAGAGATAACATATCTAGTTATGTGTAACCCATATATATCTTATGTGTAACCCTTAAAACAAACAAACAAACAAAAAAACCCCTTAGTAACAGAGGCATTCATCTCATCTGATATCAGAAAGATGCTGTTATGTTAGTTGTACATGTTTTCCTTAAAGTCAGTGGAAACAAACAGGCACTCTTGGTGCTTGACTCATAGAATCTGCTTATACATCCACTTTGGATGCATGAAAGCAGAGACATCTTTGACCATGCTGACCATTCTTTACTTCAAAGTAAACTTTTAAAAGTAAAACTACTATGGTTGTTTGTAACTCAAATTACTAGCAAGACCCACCATATTTCTCCAGGAACAAGCATAAAACAGGTTGACACCTGGGGAGGCAGTAAGAAGATCTGTCAACATTGTCTGCTCTAATTGTAACAAAAGTTACAGCTGGGAATGGGTTAGTCTTCTGAACATGAACTATTACAGACTGAATCAGTTTCCTGGTGGATGTATTTCAGCAGGAAACACTATATTTAGCCACATGATTAACCAACACACACACCAGTAAGATTACTGAACCTCAGAAACCTTGTTCTGCACTTAGTTTACAGATTGAAGGAAGACCTATGAAACCCAGGTATACAGGCACATGTAGGCAAAATATCTGCAACATATTGTCAAGCTTGTCAAAAAAAAAAAAGATGAGCTAAGTTGCTGCAGTAGTCTGAGATGCACAACAACTTTTCTCCAAGGTTTCTCCCAGAGAAGCAAAGCTGAGATCAAGGAATCACTGGAAGTTTTGACATTTCCGAAAGTCATCTCTCAGTTTTGTCATTGTGTGGTGCCATTCTCATCTTGCCAGTAACGAATGATCCCTGTCATATTCCTCTTTTTTTTTTTTTCCATTTATTCCTGATATTATAAGGAAATAAAACTTAATGTTAAGTGCATGCAGACTTGTACTCTGCAAGGGCACGCTGGCAGCTCTCTGAATCTGAGTATGTTCTCACTGATTCACTGCTGCTTCATCGACACATAAACCAGTGATCCTGGCATAAAATAAGCCTTCCTAGAGCTTGTTGTAGTAGTTTAAGACATATCATTCCTGCACTGGGCAGTTGCCATTCCACAGGTAAATTGGAGTCAGGGTGTGTGTCCAGAAGAAACTCAAACGTGCTCACAAAGCAGTAATTTGAAATAAACCATTTGGCTTGGACAGATATAGATTACGAATGTGCGCATCATGTGCTGATGTGTCTCAGCTAGATGGGTAGAAACTTTCCTTTGACAGATGGCAAAAGACAGCAGGAGAAAAACCCGCTATGGCTAATGTGGCATAAAGAGAGCTGGGCCACACCCTTAATTTCTGCATTCATTCCCTTTACTCAGTGAAGACTGGGATAATTATACCCCCCACCAAGGTTTGCAGAGCTCTCAGTAATTCTAGACTAAGTATTTATATTCTGCTGTGAAAGCATCTGTGTGTTTTTATATTACACAGTTTTCCAAGCTTTTTCTTCCACTGGTATTATCAGAATACCTGTGTGTGGTTCAAATAGTATCTTTGTATGTGCTCATTACTGTTTAACCAATTACAGCATATAGCCACATTAGCATTGCATTGACCTATTAAATTCACAGAAAGTGAATTAGAAAGAAAAACAAAAACATTGTCATAAGCCACAAGATTACTATAAAGGAAAGAAGAGATTCCAAACAACAAGGCTTGTAAGGCAAAACCTAAGTAAAATCAAGCCAGCCATAGGCATATAAACTTAAAATGTGAATACCTGTTAACAGGGAAGGTGCCTTACATGAGTTGCTTTTGTGTGAATGGTGGGAGTTGGTAGGCTTTCATCTCTGCTCTGCATTCTCACTTGGTCATGTGGATTACATGGCAGGGAGACTTGTGTGTCTTCAGGGAGGGTGGAGGAAAGTTGACACTCAGTGCCTAAGACTTTCTGAACAAGTAGGAAACAGGAAAAAACAGACAGATGTCTGGTTCTTTTCAAACATCAGTCCTTTCCCTTAGACAAGCCTCACTCTAACAAGATTTCTGTCATAATGTTGATTCTTCTGTTGATCTGAAAGGGGAGAATCCCCTTAGTCTCCTGGCATCAAGCAGAACTACTCAGGGCTTGACTCTTCCAAGGGATTTTGGATGCAAACATTAGCCCCCTGCTCCCTAATCTACTTCAACGTGTGGAATAAGGAGCCATATGTAAGTGGAATTATGTGTAATAACCAGGGATTTCAGAATTTGTGCTGGGAAATATTTGTGTCCCGAAATGAGGTGCCTCTCTGTTCAGCTGGTCATTTGCAACACAAGCAAGCATCTGACACCATAAATTATTCCTGCCCCAGTAATTAATCCACTTTGTCATAATGACTGGGTCAATGGTAGGAAGAAAAGAACAGTGAGATGATTTTTCTGTTATCTGAAAGTTGACACAAATAATAGAATTTAGCGGGCTTGAGTAAGCATGTGGCTTAAGTAAGCATGTAGCTTGGGCTAGCAGGTTAACAGCATGAATGCCAGTAGTAGCTATGGGATTTTTTACATTAACTGTTCTAGAATGTGAAGCTTCCCAAGCTTGTTAAGGCACAGCTGGGCTCCCTAAAAGTCAGGGACAGTTGCTGAACAGGGTCATTCTTATTAGCAAAGGAACTGCAGAAATAGGTTAGGGTTATCCACCATTGTAGATCTAAACAAGTGAAGAGCTAGAAAAACGAATGGTAATAATCAAGCAAATGACCATTGCAAAGTTTGGCTCGACTGTATGTTTCATATTAGAATTATGCTAGGTTTGAATATTTTGGAGGGAAAAATGTCAGTTTATCTGAGGGAGGGAATCTCAAGTGAGGTACAGTTGGACTTTGTTGCTTGCATATGCAGGCTGTTCTGGCTGGTCATCTTATTGCACAAATTGTCTGACAGGCAAACATTAGAGAAAGCACAGAAGGTGTTGCTAAATAGCTGCTCTTTAAATCAAGAGAACACTGGCCCTCTGGGAGTACAAAGCACACCTTCCAGACTGCAGTCCCTTCAGTGTCACATAGATATAAGACCAACTATGGCTTAGGACTATCATTCTGTAATCATGCAGAGGTCATCAAATTCTTATAATCACTTTGGCTTTTATGGACAGTGAATTGCAAGAGCTGAAAAGAGTAGTTCCCCCCTGCCCAACTGACACGCCATGACAGGGTTGGGATGGATGCAGACTGACATTCAAATTGTTTACAATAATAATTTTAATAAATACAGCCCTCACTCTTCCCTCTCTGTGCAGTGTGAGGAGCCTGAAATGGGACTGAGATGGGCAGTAAATATGCAAATAGTACAATTTCACCACTTAAACACATGTTCTTCAATAATATTTCAGATGCTAAATTTTATAAAGAATTAGCAGCTTGCATTATTTTGTTTGCATTTGATATCTTCTAAAAAGCAAGGGATATTAGGGGTTTACTGTGGACACAGAAATAACTAAAGCTGATGGTTATCTCTAGAATATCTCCTGCCATCTAGACAGCCTGGACATGCAATAAGATATAAGATTTGGAAAGATTCTCCTGGTACTTCCTTCTATCCCAAAACATAACTGAACTCAAAAGCTTCAATGTGTTAGCATGTTAGTGTTTATTTTCATTTTGTGTTTTCACCTACTAGAGAGCCATATATGAAGCCTGTTACCCGACTTCTCCAGCCTTCTCAAATAGATGAGGATGATAGTTCCAGGTAAAGCCATTGGGACAGCTTAACATTGTAAATGAGGAGTTGCTTTCATGAAATGGCATTGTGCTTTGGTCTTTCTTGCAATAATATGAAAAAAAAAATATGCCCCTTAGGCTTCATAGTCAAAGATTTGTTTCCCTGCTCTGGATTGCATTTGCAGTTCTCCTTTGAACTATCTCTATTGTTTAGATGTCTTTTCTGAAATGTGTACTCCAGAGCTGGATCATTTAACAAATGTTTTAAATGGTGTAGTTTATAGAAGCAAGGTCATTTCCCATCTTCTACTGAATGTTCTTCATGTGCAACCGAAAGTTGCACTGGTCTTTTATTTCTTTTTTTTTAATAGCTGTCAATGTTACATTTGTGATTCACCAGAGAAGTTTTTTCACTCCCAAATGTAAACCTGTATTTTTGTCTCCCAGGTACTTTAACCTTAGATAGACTTTATTAAAAAAAAAAAATCGATTGGACAGTGAATATTTAATCATTCCTGTCCTATTGATTATTTACTAATCTACCTTTGTTGTGACACCAGAAAACTAAATGCACAAAGATATTCTATTCTCATGATGTGCTTCCTAAGCATTAGATAGTATCAGACTAAGATTATCTTTAGCTTTTTCTCTCTAAGGTGCTTTCCTGAAGCCCTGAGAACTTGAAAGATCTTTGGAAAACTAGGTGGTATAAAGTCATTGGTTGACATAACGAAACACTTCTAAAAAGGGTCTCTTCTGCTGCCCACATGATCTTGTTTATTCTTGATGCAGGGTCCTTCATTTTCTTATCAGAGGAACAAATAACTATTGCTGTTGGTTCACTGAAGAACATTCTGACTTGTCCTTCCATTTTTAATGTATAACCTTTATTATTTTAGTACAAGCATAATCTGCATTTCCTACCCAGTTCTGGATGCTTTTTTAGTTCTGTCTGATGTCAGCTGAGTTTAAGCTAAGCAATTTCTCAATTCTCTCCTTTTTATTTTATGCCTGTAACTTTTCCTGTGGCAGGTTCTTGCAAACTCTTCACTTCAAATGTTTTATTTGTTGGTTCAGTTTTTGCAGATAAGTTTTCCCAACTCTCAGGTTCCTAATGTTTGTTTGTTCTTTAGTCTTCCTTTATCTCTTGACTTTTTTCCACTCATGTGCAATCTGTAGCAGTATTGGGAAAATTCAAAAACCTCCACATCATCCCTTCATACACTACAAGATGGCCAGAAGTTCCTGGACACCTGGACTCTGTTTCCCTCAGGATTAGCAACATGAAGAGAAACACAGACCTGTATAGAAACTTCCAAAATTTTCTTAACAAGTATTTATGCCAAAAGCCATAGCTACACATCAGACATGCAGAACATGCAACTGGATAAATTACTTCTCTGGCTCACTGCACTGTGCCCACATGGTCTGGAGAGTGGGTGAGGAATGGCTAGAATTCAAGGCTCACACTCCTGTTCTTCCATGTGTTCAGCAATACTTCAAAACTCTCCAGCAACTCCACTGTCATGGGTTTCATTCGTGGTAAGGACAGGAATCAGAGCACTTGAGAAGTGTCACAAGGTAGTTGAAGTCCAGATGAAACTTTTAATCTTCTAAATATTCATTTAAATTGACTTTTCCAGAATAAATGCTCAGAGTGGCTCATTGTCACAATAAAATCTGCGAAAGAAGGGGAGAATAACACATAATGCATTTGCCTTTTATACTTATAGGAACTTTTGCTTGCACAGTGATAGGTAATGAATTGCCCAGACAGCACATACACTGCCAATTACCTAAAGTCTTGATGTCTTTGGCAGGATCACATAAATAATGTTTCTCCTAAAATAACATGTTCTTGAACTGTTTCTCAAGTGGGTTTTCTGAACATATGTTTCCTATTAGTAGCAGACAGGAAAGTCTTACCCAAGAGCGCTTATATATCCAGTTTACAGAGGCAAAAAGTAGAAAACCAAAAGCTTTCTACCACTGTCTTTAATTCTGGTTTTAAACCTTTCTGATCTGCCTCATGCATCTTTAGAGTTGTGTATGTGTTAAAGGATATGAAACCTGTGCAAGACTTTTGATGTTTGTGGACCACTGCCCACACTGATGATCTCTGAGAATTAGATAATTCTGTAGGTTAAGAGTAAAGCAAAATATTAAACACAATTATCATTGTAATATTATTATATAATAAAACAAAGAAGCCCTCTACATCAGTCGTTGTGAGGTAATCTCATTTTAAGTGGACATGGGGGTAGAAAAATACTGATGGATTAGCAGTTTTATATCAGGAGTTCACTACACTGAAACTTTATATTGTCCAATGAATTTAGACAGCATAATCAGTGGACTCTGGGGAACCAGTCAGCTGACCAGAATATGGTATAATTACTTCTGCCTAAACATAAATATTTGGCACCACTTTATGCATTGCAGCCTCTTGTCTGGCCTCTGTCAGCTATGCTGTCAGCTATCCTTGTCCTGTCTCTCTGTTGTATTTGCCAGCCTTATGCGGATATCTCAGGTAGCCAATGGTACAGAGTTTCTTATCTGTAATTAATCATATGTGGGAATTTAAATTCAGTAGTCACGTGTACAAAAGTTGTGTGGGCCCCCTTTATTGACCACAGATAAAGATCAACACAGTCAGATGGTAACGCACCCTGTCCTAGTACAGTGCCCAGAAGAGGTGACACAAACCATTCCCTGGAAGTATCAGCTTCTCCCTAGAGAGAAGCCTGCTCCTTCGTTTTCAGGTGGCTAAAAGGTGACATGGATCCCAAGCTTTACATCACACTCAGTGAACATTTGTCCAATAATGTTTCTCTTACCAGGAGAGGATTAAATGTAGCTCACTCATAAAGAATCAGGTCAGTCTCTCCTAATTACCTTTGGAAGCCTCTCTGACACACACAGAGGCTTGTGCTAGCACTTTTCCACCTTGACAAATATACAGGACCGACACAGTTTCATTCCAGGGTTGGAAACATAATTAATGGTGTGTCAAAATGACTCACATCACCACTTACCTCATCTTTCCCCTTCTACATCTTAACTCTGCATAGTCTCATTTTTCAACTGCCACCCCTGTGAAGGTGGCATACAGACCTGTCCAGTCTGAATTGTCATCCTGATCGGTATGGCTTCTTCTCTTCATCTGTCTTTGAAGAACTAGAGAAAAGATGCAAAGTTTTGAAGTTTTCATGTTATTGAGAAAGACTGTCATTAGCTATCCTATGTTACTCTAACTAATGTATTACTGGAAATTACTTTTTCTGTCAATCCACAGAAGGTCAGATCTCATTTGGACTCTTATCACCCTGCATCTTTGCCTCAGATCTTAACCTTACCTTGCTAAATTTTTTCTCCACCTTTGCTTAACTGTGAATTATTGATATCATTTTTCC
This sequence comes from Agapornis canus, assembly GCA_036873685.1. Taxonomy (NCBI): domain Eukaryota; kingdom Metazoa; phylum Chordata; class Aves; order Psittaciformes; family Psittacidae; genus Agapornis; species Agapornis canus. Next base: position 14,431 of record JBAFWW010024419.1, read on the forward strand.
CTTCTGATCCCTTGTCTCGCTCTTTTTCTATCATATGAAACAAACTGCTTGCTTTAAATCTCAAAGCCTTTCACAGAGGATGTTTACTTTCTTTTCATTCAGTTTTAACAATCAAAACCAAACCTCTAAGAAGGCAGTGAAGACAAGCCTCTTTATCTATTTGTTTCATTTTTGGGTGATCTCAGACCTTTTTATAGGTTATGTTTTACACACTAAAAAATTATTTATATGTGTGTTCAGAACACTTTTCTTGTTCTTTACTCAGCATTCACATAATCTTAGAATGGTTGAGGTTTGTATGGACCTCTGAAGATCATCTGGTCCAACCCCCCAGGACCAAGAGCTGGTAGCTCAGGACTCTCTCCAGATAGCTTGAATATCTCCAAAGACAGAGACTCTACAACCTCTCTTCTCTCTCCTCATGGTATTCAGCTCAAAGAAGTGAGAAATCTCAGTATTCATATCAACATGTAAACTAGATGCTTCTTACCCTCTTATATTTAGTTGAGATAAGGGATTTAATTCTGCTGCCTTAATATAAACATCAAAGTGTCATATTTTTGTGTCAAGGGCATTTGAGATTCCTTCTTCCACCTGAAAACCTGTAGCTAGTCCATAAATTTGCAGGTTCTCTGTAATGGCTACCATTTTTGTGTAGATTTATCCCAAATTCCTATCTTTAGGCAACTGAATTAATTGGTAAAACTAATGGACTCCGGGGACTTTCAAAGCCTACATTGTAGAAAATACATACATTTGACTATGAAACTGGTTGAATTATTCTCTAGACTACAGTGATTCTGCTTATTGGATATCCACCAATTTCAATGGGAGATGAGGCAGCTCCATGTAGATGTCTGAACATAAACATCTAAATATAAGTGTCTTGATCACAAAGGTGAAACACAGCACATATTCCTAGACAACCTGCTTTTACAGTTTGCAGTCTGCATCCCACTATATTTCTTGAGAAGGCAAAGTTTTAAGTAATAGCTAGAAAAATGTATGTAGAAGGAAAATACCAAATATTTGTCATGTATTCACTTCTTTTTTTCTGGAGACGTTTTTGGTTTTGTTTGTTTGTTTTGGGTTTTTTGTTTTTTTGGGTTTTTTTGGTTTTTTTGTTTTTTTTTTTTTTTT
>JBAFWW010024420.1:0-41588 GCA_036873685.1 Agapornis canus
GGATAATCTTAAGGTCCTTTCCAACCCTAACTATTCTATGATTCTATGATTCTATGTTGCAAAGTGCTGTAGTGTAAAAATGCATACCCTGCAAAATGCAAGTCCTAAGAGAACAGGACTGGGATACCCATTCACCATACTGATGGCTCACCACTATGAAAGCAATGATTTGGACTGAATTCTGGTCACTTGGACAAATTTGTTCCAGAACATCTAATAGGCTTTGAACCATAGGTTGCTGTGGGGCCACCTGAGCCTAAGGCTTGTAACTCAACTAGTTTGGAATGATTTTTGTTTTTTTCGATATCATGTTTCTTCAACTTCCCAGAGGTGATAGGAAGCAGGTAGAAGAAAGTGTGTGTGTGTTCATTTATGCATGTGTGTGAGGTCACAAAAATGTCTTTTTCAGTGCTTTCTCTATGAAGAACTCGCAAAAACCTCATGAGGTTTAGATTATTAAAAGCTCTTTTTCCAAATAAACTAAAATAGGACATAAAATAGGAATAATAATGTTGTTTTAGATAATTTTGTATAGGATAAAGATTCATTTCATGTTTCAGCAGCAGTGAAACATACACACAGTGACAATGTACTGCTGTCACTGATTTCCTTTGTCATAACATGTTAATTAGTATTCTACTGTAAGCAAAATAATCCCATACACCAAAAGCTCTCTCTCCCGTATTCACTGTGAAATACTGATTTCGGCTGCTTAGGAAGCGTGTCTTAGAAATCCCCACCAATTTCCACAGTTCTTGTTATATGCTAAGCTTTGGTTCTCCATTCCTTTTTATTTCTCTTCGTTGTCTTCTCTGTGGTAATGGAGGCATTACTTTTTAAGTTTCATTGCTATTCATCTTTAACATTAGACAAAAACACATGATTGCACTTAAGAAAAGAAGAAAAATAATATAAATATGATCACATGTACAATAAGAACAGAAAGCCTGAGAAATTTAAATCTGCGGCAGCTTTAAAGAGAGCCAATATCTCAACACAGTGTAGAAAGCTGATCTCAGTTCTAGAGAACCTGGACAACCCAGTGGCTCCAGCAAGCTGTTCTGAGTCAGTGGAAGGTGTTAGTACTGACACTACTAAAAATATATGAAGAATGAAAAACATGACTATGAATCATGATTTTGAGTGAAGCAATCTAGATTTAGCAAGTCTAGCTAGCATGCCTGTAAACCCAACTGATGTGGCTGGGATATGACTATCTACATTGTGATTTGATAAATCATATTCACATAATGCATACTTTTGTGTGTGTGTGTGTCTGTTAGGGTTTTTTTATGTTAGCTTAATGTTTATCATTTTCTTCAATCTTTCAAGTAACACATTCAACCATTCAGATGTTGCTTACCTTATGATTGTTATCTGATCCTTCATCTTGTCTAGCTGTTGGAATCTTTTCTAGGGCTCTGACATCTGTTAAAACTAACCTGGGGGAACAAGGTACCTGTTGGCTCAATGGAGAGCATGCTGAAGGGTGAATTTCTTTTCTCCATAGCTAGGCTTCACTCAAACTGAAAAATAAAAAAACCTAAGCAGCAACTGCCGTTACAGATTTTAATGATGTAGATAAAGAGATGGTCTGTTCATCATTCAGGGCATTCAGAGCATTCATTTGTTGAGAGAAACCTTGAGCTGCAGAATGTGAAAAGCCCTGGAAAGAAAATCTAACAAAATAAAGACAAAGAACTCGTCTAACATTGTGACAGAATAAGAAAGGTCAGGTATAAATTCAAAGATAGGGAAAAGAACAAGTCTCACAGGTAAAGGAGAGAGGGAAAAAATAATCTTAAAGTTAAGAAAAAAAATCCATAACCATGAAAAGCATGCAACTAGGAACCTCAGCAAACACTGGACAGAATAATCCCCTAGTAGGCTTGAGATGTGGATAATTACTCCTTTCATCAAAATGATGGTCTCGTTAGTTGGTGTATGCTGTGAGGAAAGCTGCCAACCACCAGCAGCATGAGTGAGTAATCGGGATCTAAAATTCTCTTGAAATTCTGATGCTTGGCTGCATTTAAAGTTAGTGAGGAGGATGTGGCAGGGAGTCTGAAGGGGTGCATCTGAATCTGGAAGAGAGAAGGTCTCATTCTTGTCAGGGCTAATAAAAAATTGCTGCTGGACCAAACCCTTCCCTGTGGCCATGCTGGCTTCTGTGCACCACATTCCTGCTTGTTCTGCAGTATGGCTACCTCTGTTTAAAATATCTGATGTGCCTATATTAGTTAACACAGAAATGTGTGTAAATTGCAGCAACTGCCTTCTGTTGTAATGTCTTGTGTTGTGTCAGCAGTATCATTGTACTGCTGAGTGTAAATTTGCAGTAATAGAAACCCCTGATAATAAATTGGCTGCAGCTTTTTGGGAATTGGGAGAGAAAGAAATAAAAGATGTCAAATCTTTGTAAACAACAAATATCCAGATCTCTATTTTCCCTAAGAAACAGCGACTTGCACATGCTGCAGTGGGCTTGGTTTTGCTTGTTTGTTTGCATCATATTTATTTTAATGCAGAGGCATTATTTCTGTCAATACCAGCAATAAATCAAAATGAATGATTACTGGTGCTATGCATCTGTTTATGAAGACAAATGGCAGAGGCAAAGGACCTCCTGCTTCATGTGCACTGAGGGAAAGCATGACTTCTGCTCTTGGATTTGTGTTTGAGGAAAAAAACGGAGTAAGGCTTTAGAAGCAGAGCTTGTTGCACAATTACCTACCTTCATACTTAATTATAACACTTCCAGTTGAACTCTGTTAGCTCTTCACCTGCATAATTAACTACACAAATTACTTGTTATACTACTAGAAAACTAATTCTCTAGTAGTTTTCTTTTCAAGAGCAATGGTTGGTATATCAGTCAGAGTTGTCTACTGACAGAGCAGAGGGAAATGACCTGAGAGATTTTCAAATCTATGTCAGAAGGGTCTCCTCTGACTACAGAATAGTGTTTCAGCATGTACCTCTGACCTACTGTACACAGCTTTATCTGCTAACAGGAGGGATGGGTTAACTTTGCACAAGCTCAAGTGTCTTCTCCCACACTACAGTAGTATATTTTTTAATCTGAATAATGTTCTGTAATTTGCCTGAACACTAAGCTGTATATAGGCATGTTTTTGAAATTCTTGCTCAGATGAGAGAGCAGTCTGGAAGCTGGCTAGACATTTTGTTTATCTTTTTCTTTGGTGTATTTAATGAAAATGTGTCTGTTTGCTAAGCAAATGGCAAGTGTTTGCTTTTCCATTTAATAAGATTTTATTTTCTTACCATATCTGATTGGAGAGGCAGCAAAAGTGAGGGAGTGGTTTGTAGGTTTTTTTAATGACTGTTTTGCTTCATTCATGTAAAAATGAAAGCATCAAATCACCATATGTTATACTGCAGCCCTTGGCAGTCACATCACAGTGGCAAAGCTCCTGCCATGTGCTGCAGTGAAAGCCCTCACACCTTGATATCTTCTATAATCCAAAACTCTGAGCTGTGTGGATGGGTACCTTGCACAGTACATGGGAAGAGCTGAGGGAGAGCTGCCTGAATTTTTTAGTGAAGAAATGCAAAGGAAAAAGGTTGAAAGGACCAAGAATTGAACTTTGTCACCTAGTGTAGGGGTGACAGGTATAAATCTTTCCATTAGGCTTTCATAGCTAAGTCTCTGCCTCATTTTTGAGAACATGAGAGTGATCAAGGTTAGCAACAGAAAAACAATGCAGTCTTCGCATGCTGACCTAGAACAGAAGTCTTGAGCTCTGTTCACATAGACTTCCTAATCTTTTTAGGTCCTTAATGCTTTTTGACATGCTGTTACTATTTGCTCATAGTAAGTAGCCAGATCTCAAAGCTCAAGCCAGACTGTCTTGTATTCGTAAGTGGCAACCACATTTCTGTAATTGAACTATTCCACCGCTAGTCTTCTCTCTATCTTGTCCATCCTTGTAAGTGATCCAAGTTCCTAGCTTTTTTTTTTTTTTTCAGTGTTTTGAATCTATTTTTCCCATATTCCAGTTTGGTACTTTTATAGGGCAATATATGCCTGTGTTGTGTATATTTCATTGTCTTTTACATTGGACCTTAGGCAAAGTCTGACACTGTTCGTGGGTCTGCAGGTTTAAAAATGGGAAAGTAAGATTATTTTCTTCCTTGGTATCTGTTGAAATACATAAGGTTAGTCCTAATGTGGGGATAACATGAGACAAACAACTTTATAATCAGAATTCAAACGCTTGTTTTAAGACTTTTCTGGGTCTCCCTTCTTAGAGTCTGTATTAGCCTAGGTCTCAGAATGGCTCCTGAACCCAAGCTCCATATCCTGATCATCTGTCTTGCTTCTGTCTTGTCTTCTGCATTCTACTCAATCTGAAATAAGTCTCTTGCTAGCCCCGTCGCTCACACAGGTGAAGAGACTGACCACAATTTTAGTGGTGCTCTGAAGGCATTTGATATGCAACTGGTGCTCTTGGAGGGAGAGAGGAGGAAGTGGCATAAGATTAGCTATAATAAATAAATATGCCCTCTTTCCCCATCCTGTGGCTCCTTACTGAGAAGGTTAAACTCCTCTCTTTAACTTTGCATCCGATAACTCAATTATACTCTTAGCGTGCTGGATAAAGGCCTCCAGAAAGCCCTCTGGTGTCCTGTAATTCACAATAATTACGAAGGTAGTTGTAAAGAAATAAGCCAACAGGTTGAACATGCAAAACTACTTTGTTCCTTTCACAGGCTATAGTTTTTATTTGTCGAATATGTGTCTGCCAAGTTCCTGCTGCTGTGAAAGATTAAAAGGTGCAGGTCAGAGTTGAAGGGGACTGATTATTTTTTTGCCCAGGGTCTTGTGAGAGAGCACTAAGAGAAACAAACAAACAAACAAAACCCAAAAAACCCAAACAAACAAAAACAACAACAACAACAAAAACAACAGGAAATTTACCATCTTACAGAAAAGAGTTGAGCTAAAGAGCTGCTAACCAGAAGCAAAGGTTCAGGAGGACACAACAAAGAGAAAATCATATTTGCTATTCTAATTTAAAGGTGAGAGAAACATCAAAAGAGCAGCTGACTGGAAAAACATCCACAGTCATCTTTGGTAAGCTTACCAGAGCACTTGAAAAAGAGGCATTTAAAAAAATCAACCTTCGTCATCTCTTTTTCTTTTTTTATTAACTAAGCCAGTGAACTGGAATTATCTTCACTCACTCTCATTATTTTGTTATGAGTTCTGTAAGTGTTTTAATACAGGATAGATAAACAAATAATAGATTTTATGTAAATACTGGTTGCTAATGATGCTATCAAGAGACTGGAAAGCAGAAAATGGGAGGAAGTGATGAAGAGGTTAATTGAATGTGCTGTGCAAAGCTGGTTTCAGACATGGCTCCTGGATGAGGAAAGTTGTGTTCTTGTGAATCATCCAGGCAATGAATATATCTGATTATTTGATTAAAGGCTAGTCTGCTGTAATAAGATGTGAGAAACAATGCACCTAATAGAGGATGAGGAACTGTACCTAAGATTTCTTTCAACTGAGATCAATGAAATTCATGGCCAAAGGAAACATAGCTGGAGACCTAAGCAGCTTTCTTTGTGTTAACCAGGTGATGTTAAGACTTTCTTCACTGTCAGATACAGGAGGTCTGTGGTGTACCTTGTCTTGTTCTTCCTACATAGGAGCTTTTTCAAGCCTTATCCTCTTACTGCATTTTATCATTTTCTGCACATTTTTTTTTTCCTTCACATGAATGTGGCTCATCAAGTGTGGTGATACTGTCTCAGGCCTCAAACTAGAATAGGCATGGAGCAGAACATCTGAATAGGCAATAGGATACTGGGAAATTTCACCAAGGTGTGCTTATTTAGATAAACAAACTCTAAATAAAACAACTGAATGGTTAAGTTAGAGAATGTTCTTTTCCAGCCCTAACAATTCTATGATTCTATGAATATTCCAGACATTAGGGACATGCTGCATAAAAGCTGCAGTAACATTGTTGTAAGTATTGCACTTCAATGGCAGTAGATGCACTAATGACCCAGAACTACTGAGTTTCATACTATGAAAGGGGACTTTACTGTCCATCAAAAATAAAGCTTTCATAAATATTAATATGGAGGTCAAAATGTGAGAAATCGTAGAATGGTTAGAGTTGGAAATGAGGGAGCTGAAAGAGATTGAAAAAGTTCTGTTCCTAGACAGATATTTCTGTATTAATATAGAGATGCTGACTGAAACCCAGTTTTTACAGAACAAATGGATTATCTGGCAGTTAGAATGGCAAGATTGTTTTTTTCTGGTTTATCACATTATTAACATGTAAAGACAAAAAGACATTGAGATAGCTCAGACTGAAACTACTCCAGTGTAATCCGTTAACCCAGTGGGACTGTTTATTTTCACATATCACTTGTCAGTGACACATGTTGTTCTGGCATAAAACATGAATGGAAAGAATGCTCAGCTCTAAAGTGTATGGAATTAAAGCAAATTATATTAAGAGAGACAAACTTCAATGCAAATCATACATGAACAAGATAGGTGAGGTAGATTGCATGTTTATATATGCATTGAATAAGGTATTCTCTAAATAACTGCCATGGATGAACTAATTAGAAATAACTCAGCTGAGTCAGTAAATTCAAAATGGAATTAAATAAGTAGAAGAGTACTAATGCCATCAAAACTAGCCAGCATTGAAGAAAGTTATCAGTTGAAAAATGTTATTTCTCTGTTATCAGACAGAGAAAGCTGATTAAAAGAGTGGCTGTGCCTACATGATCTTTTATCTTTCTCCACTTGCTCTTGGCTGTTAGGTCTCTGTAAGTAGAGCCAGCACTGCTCAGCAGGTTCTTTTAGTGCAAGATGTTTTGAAAAATGGCCTAAATATAGTCTCTGTACCAGTGTCTAGATCAGAGGTAGTATTATTTTCTCCACCAATATTATTGGCCACTTGAACAGCGCGCTGTGAGGAAAGACGGTAAGAGTGACTTTGTAATAGAGAAGTTGGTTGTCTCTGGTTTTTGTGCATTGGAAATGTGATTTGTGTTCACACATATACCAGTTCTGAAATTAGACGGTCAAACAGCATTAATGTATTTTTTTTTTCCTAGTTTATATCTAGTTTCTAGGAATTAATTCAACTCCCAGGACAGAATCTGCTAATGTGCATGAAACCTGATCCCAGGAAAAGCTTAGCCTATTTGCTTCAGCAAACTGTTGGGGGTTTTATCCAAATTAGTGCATAGTTGTATCCTGGTGTTTAGCAGGATGATGATGACTGGTGTTTTCAGCTAACTTGTTTTACTTTCCTCTGAAACAGGATAGAAATGTTCTCACAGTTGTTTACAAGAGAGGTAGTATGAAGAGCTCTTCCTTACTGAACCTCAAATATCCCACCTCAAGTTCCTTCTGTTGCATGTGTTAGCATTCTTGCTCACCACTTGGTATCCAGTGTTTCTTCATGCAGTAACTAGGATCATCTCTCACCGTTGCATCCTAGCAGATCTCAGCTTCTGACCTGAGATGGAAAGAAGCCCCACTGGCAGCGTTGTCAGTAGCTGACTATGGTGACATGAGGCTTCTACACCTAAATCCACCCAATCATAGAGGATCCTCCCGGAACCCAGCCTCTATTTGTGAGCCAGTATCACTTTTGAGGCTATGTGCATAGTGACACTTAGTGGTAGATGCCAGAACTATGCCTCCAGGAGTGGAGGCTGTGTTAGATACAAGGTGAGGTTGTAACATATATAATTAGCTAACAAATTTAGATAATCAGAAAGGTCAACACTAGCATCTTGGCTTCCGAGTGGATTCATTTATGTGCCACTTAAACTCTCACACAAATGTGGAAAAAAAGAAAAAGAACACTGACTTCATTATTTAATATAGGTGATGGTGTTTGCATGTCTAATACTGTTCTCTCTATACCACACATTAAAATTATTTGGTCTTAGTACTTGAAAAAATGAAGCCCTGGTGCAGAGACCAGGTTCAATTACTTCTAAATCCTTTTCAGTTCACTTGCCATATTTCACCATTTATAGGTAGTGGTTTTGTTAGCTACTTTATCCTAGATAAGACAATAGTTGGACAAGTATATTTGGCTAATTATAGAAATGGAAGGATAGACTTCTTATTTCTAATCTTCCATTATTCCTCTTTTTTTCCCCCTCGCTATACTAAAACATGTGAACAGCCAGATTACCTATGATTGTGATTTCTCCTTTCACAGATAGATATATACTAATTGTTGAAAGCAGGTCAGAAAGTGAGGAATTACCTTGGATTTTACATTGCACACAAGACAATATTATCTGCGCTGTCATGTGCATGATAGACTATTGTGCCTTGCTACATTGCTTCGTACTCTAAGCAGTATCATGATATGAAGAGCAAGATGACTGAGGATAAGATAAGACTGTGGATAAGAGACCTTCCATTTGGCAGGCAGTGTTGCTAGCTGCCTGCATCAGTTATTTTTGGTCTTTGCCATGGCTAATACAGGGGTAAAAACAATCCATAGAGAATCTGGAGACTGAGTATTATTTTAAAAAGAGCAAGAGTGTATTTGAATGTCTCATGCAACCACTGGCACCCCCCTTAGCGCTGTATTCAAGCAAGTCTCAGTTTCCCTCCCCAGCAGGGACATTATGATCTGGGAAGGTAGGACGGAAAGTAGTATCAGTTTGAGCTGTGCAGCTGCCCAGCCCTTAGTGACCTGTCTTGAATGACAGTGGCCAGGTACCTTGTGATCTCCAGCACTTGTTTCCATGCACCTTCGTGATCTCCAGGATCTTCTTCCACTTCCAGGATCTTTCCTTCAGTGAGAATACTCACCTTTTAGCACTTTTTTTTTAGCTGTTGGCTCCTGCACATTTTTCCAAAATGAAGCATGATCAGCCTCCTATTTGGCAATACTGTTTCATATCTATTAATTGGAGGATCCAAGATGCAAGACTTCTGTTTAGACCTAGTGTTACTGTGATTTATGACCAGCCCATAAATGTTGCACACAGCAAGTTGCGCATGTGTACTTGACAGATCTCCCCCCCATACATCCAACTGCCTATTGTTTATAAGCATTCATTATTTATTTGTTTGTTTGTTTTTCTTACAACAGTCTCAAAGCACAGTTTTAATTTTATTTAGAGATACAGAAGCCTTTAGCTGCAGGTAACTCATTTCTTGCCAGGTCTTCCTGACTTCCTAGCTCTGGAGTTTGTTAGGCTCACAAAACCTTTTAATTTGTACACAAGAATTGTAACTTTCTGGAGATTTCTGGAATTGCTATGAAAACATTCTGGTTTGCCTGAGGTGCTAACAGGCCAATCTGGAATCATACTAGTTTCCTTCTGGTGAATAGGTGTATAGCATGTAATATTGTATATCACATATGTAATATATTATCTCTTATCAGAGCCACAACATGGAGATGTCACAAAACACTGGTTACTTTGCAAAAAATGTAGCTTTTAAATAAAGTCAATTATTTTTTCAAAGCAATAACAATTAAAACAGCTAGTTAAATAAATTTTGAAGGAACAGTATACTGTGGAATTGAATGGTTTTGTTGTAATCACAAATGTGTGTGGTTTTGGTTTTGGTTTTTTAATTTGGTATGAAAGGAAACTAGAAATCAAGTTCTGAGCTATGTAGAAGTATCACTTTTCCCCTATTGTTTGCTTTAAAGAAAACATATTTAATTCCTTTGTTCTGAAGTCAGCTTCCATTATACCTGTGTTTAGATTGTATCTGACGACCTCATATTGTAGAGTGATATACATGGGCTGGAAGGGGCCTATAGAGGTCTATAGTTGGCATCTAGTCCAACCCACCACTCAAAGCAGGGGCAGCTTACACCAGGTTGCTCAAGATGTTTGTCCACTCAGTTTTTTAATATTGTCAAATAAACCATCTTTGCAGACTGTTTCACTGACACTCTCATGATTGGTCTGAGGTCCAAGTTGAAGTGTCCCTGCTGCAACTTGTAACTGTTTCTTCTTGTCCTGCCACTCCTCTGAGAAGAATCTGGCTCCATTTTCTGCAAACCCTGCTATTTGTTGAAGACAGTAAAACCCTTTGCCTAAAGGAAGTCTGTCCATCAATACAAAGAAAAACAGGAAGATTTCTGCTGGCTTTCTGTGAAACTTTCATGAGGCATGCCTCTGGATGAGAAGAAGCCTTCCTGATGTGTTCTTTTTTTCCTCTGTGTTGCGTAACCTAAATGATAAAGAAGGAACAAAATTAATATAAATCCTGAAACAGAAATAAGCTTCTGAACCTGTAGATGCTGTTAAATAGTACTAAGATGGTAGTACAAAGCCATGTTGGAAAGAAGAGCTTTAGATGTAAACATTTGCATCCTGAAAAGACATTTTCTGTTTCAGATTATTTCTAAAAATGCTCAATTTTTTTTTTGTTTGACATTGTACTTATTTTAACAGCAAAATGGGTGCAGTTAAATGATTCATCACCCACCATTCTTCTGATGCTCAGCTGTATCACAAGTGCAGGTCTTTAATAAATTTTACAAGGCTAAATGTGGGACAGTGTAAGTTTTGAGTTCCTAACCCAGAAGCATTAGATTCTTGCTATTCAACAGAATAGCACTACTTTTCAGCTCTGAACTCAGTATCTGTGTTTTCTCTATGCACTCTTTCAGTGAGCACTACATTCCTCTCACTTCCAGGTATTCTAGTAATAGTGCCTTCCAAGTGCAACACCACAACATGATGTGATTGTCTGTTATGATCTATGATTATGATAGAAGTGTGTTTCCAGCTATTTCACCCCATCAATTCTCCCCCTAATTTGATTTCAGCTGGAGGGAGCTCTGCCATCCGTTTCCTGTCATTTGCTATTGTCCTTTCACTGAGTTCAACCTGTTGATGTTATGATTGCTGAACGCATATCCTTTGATTTTGAAAAGCCTCTTCCTTGGTGAATGCTTCAGGGTGTATTCAGGTCTATTTAGATTTGTGCACTGCAGTTTTAAATTGCTACCTTGGGCTCTATTAAAACAATTTTCAAAAAAGCAAATGTCAGTGTGCACAAACAGGTTATTGGAAATAGCACTGCCTAGGAACAAATACAGTTTTCCTGCAGTTTTCCTTAGCTTTTGTTTAAAAGAAAGTGCAGCATTAATATTATGTTACTGTTTGTTTGGTTTGGTTTGTTTTTTTTTTTAATTTGGTACAAGTGTTAATCATGATAAAATGTCAGTGACTTGGTTAGCTGTAGAATCCTTGTTAACATATCCATTTGTGCCAGAACAAATGATCTGTAGGAGTTGTGGTACACACATGTAAGAAATCCAAGGTCCATTAACCTCAGGAACAGAGTTCCCATTAATTGATGAATGTTTGTTATTATTTTACAGGATAAAATACTTAATTTATCACATGTACATTCATCTTATAGTAGGTTAGTGTTGTTTGTGAATGGTAAAATACTCAATATTCACTATCCTACCATCATAAAATATATTTATCCTGGAGTCACAATCACAAATCTTTCAACTCTGGCAAACTGTACAGACTTCACAGTTAGTATCTTGACATCTTGTGCCTTCCCAGGACATGTGCTCAACCCAGGACATGAAGTGATTTATACCAGTGGAAATAATTATGCGTTGTTTTATCAACTTAACCTTACTTCGTCTTCCTTTTCCACCTGTGTCAATTTTATAGAAAGACCAAGACATTGATTTGTCTTCAGTAGGAGCAGTATGGATGAGGGTCATAGAGGTAGCCTGGAAAATTGTCTGTGATATTGTAGATTAAATTTTCCTCAACTAAATTTTTAGTGAAGCATTGCTACTTTCAGCTTCAAAACATTATAAAAATAATTATTACAAAACATTGTTTAAAAAGCCATTAGGACCAAATTGATGTGTTTTATCACTCATTTGCTCTATAATTCTCAGGCTGGCACTGCTTATTCTACGTGTGTTATTTACAGGATAATAGTAGTGAATAAAGAATTGATTTCCAAGTAATTTCAGTTGGCCATGTAGTTTCTTGTATGGTCTACCATACAGCACTGTAGATGCTTAAATCACTCTTCTGTATACCAATTGGTGCAATGGAGTTTTCTGTATTACATAAAATAGTAAAACTGCATGATTCTACAGCCTAATCTCTTATTTTCTCCTGGTCAAGTCAACTCTGATTCCTTCACTCAGTGCAGAAGTACCTGGAAATAGCAACCTACTTTGGTAGCAAGTGGTCCCTTGTGTTCTCTCAGTTCTCTGTGAACATGAAAATTCTATGTAATTCTATGTAAATTCTATTTACAGGAAGAAATTCTGCAAAATAACAGAAAGCAAAAAGCATAATTAAGCTACAAATGTTGCAGATGCTTCAAGGAAGATTTAAGGAAGATCAAGGGACTTTTATTGACCTAAGTTTTTTGCAAATCAAAGTCAAACTGATTCCATCAGTTTGTGGCATTAAATGGATCAGCTCTGGACTATCTTGATAATATCACCAGGATTGGCTGTTGGAAGTAAGAAAGCACATTCTTTGCTGTTCATCATCACCTTCTTATTGCCATAGACATCATTTGGTAGTTATATAATGTTAGAGTGGCTCTACATTTGTTGAACTTCTTGGTCTTAAAAGATTTTCTGTTGGTGTTATAAATGGGGAGGTTTATCTTTGGAAATATTGCTGAAATTAAGTTTGTTGCCAGTCAGTCTTTATTCATTCACAGTTGTCTCTCAAAAAAGGTAAATATGCCTTTTCAGTCATTGTCCCTCTGATAATTGCTTTTGGAATAAAATCTTTGCAGGTCAGTGTTGCCCACATGTCCGCATGGGATCTGTATGCTCTGTTATGCAGTGGGTTAGGAATTGATCTGCACATGAAGCAACAGCTACAATTTGAGTATGTTTGACCCAGGGATTTGCCCCCAGTTGTTCTTGTGCCTAAACTAATATCTAGGTAACAACTTTGGTTCTCTTACCTGGGCTGTGATCATGAGATTGTTGGCTCTTGGAACCTGCATGCAGAACACTGGCAGGTTAAAGACTGTTCGGCTTTGCTAGAAAGCGAGTAAGGAGCACTTGCTTGGCGCTTGGAGGCAGTTCAAGAAGTGGTGGTGTTTTACTTTTTGTCTTCCTGTGTGGTTGACAGACTCTCACACCTTCCTTCTTACTGTACTCCACATCAGGTCTGAGGGAGCAGCAGCAACTGAGCTGCAGCTGAGAGGAGCAGCCAAGAAGCTGCTCAGATCTGAGTGGAAACACTTCAAAGTACCTTCTTCACAAAACAGGCTGGCTTTCCTTGTAAGAGGCCCAACAAGGAGGAATGGTTGTTGGGCTGACATTGTAGGCAGTACAAGGTACCCAGACTAACTGTAGGATTGTTCCAAAGTCCTTGTATACTGAAATAAAAAACTTTTAGAATACAGAAATATATTTAAAATCTATTGGTATAGACCATAGTGCAACTAGGGGCACAGTGAGATGGGTGAAGAGGCTTGGAGCATCTAGGTATTACCATACTGTGTGTAATAATATCATAATGTAAGATGTGATTTCCTCAGTTTTATTCTGTTCCTAAGCTATTACTCATTTTGACTACATTGTGTATTATGCATGAAGACAAACTAACCTTTGTGGGAAGAACATTATCTTGGGATTTCCCGTGTCCGAATTGTTTAACAATGTGTTTTGATAACATTAGCTTCAACCTAAAAGGATTTTGTGTTAGTTTTTGTCTGTGGTGTCTGTTACTCATATCCTTGCAGTCAAACACACACATACAACAACCTTCTGGGAGAAAAGGGAAAACCCCAGTCTTAAATGAAGATAATGAAAGCTGTTTCAAATGCAGTATTGTCAATTACAAAAGTGGTTTAAGAGAAGCAGGAGGAAAATATTTAAATGTAACTATATTAATTTCTGCCAGCTAATAAAGAGAGCATTTTGTTTGGTTTCTCCAGCAGGAAAATAGAGCAGAAGGACTTCCTTTAGCACTAGTTTCTATAGTGACAGTATCCTCAAAATCATCTTTATGCAATCAAAAATAACTTGATAGTACAGTGTAGAAATGGAGCTAAATCGGTTTTTGATCCTGTAGACAACAGTTAAGATTTTTGAGGAAAAAGAATTTAAGTTGCACAGAACATTAAATTCTTCCAGTTTAGTAACTGAACGTTTGTTTGCTCCTGCTAATGAGGTAAGAGATGGCAGACGTCATCCTCCCAGCCTTGTAGCCCAGGTTCAGGTCCACTTCGTCCACTTTGCTTTTGTGTTTGAGCCCACAGAGTAGTTCTTTAGTGAAGGGACAACTGAGCTCTCTGGTTTTCCTTGGGGCCTGTGGCATTTCTTCTCAGCACAAACACCTAGGAGCTGAACCTGACTCTGGGGTAGACAGTGAGTGGCACAGCTCCCTTCTGATCACATGAGCCCACCTTCACAGCTGGAGGTACAAGCCAACAGCCCTCAGCCCTCTCCTAACCTGGCAGCATCCCCTTCTGCTACTTGTCATCTGCTGGTCATCACCCTTTTGTCCTCTCTGAAGTCAGTTTCTCTTTCCTCAGCTGCTCCCACAGACAAATCAGCAATGAAGGCATGTCCCTTTTCTTACTTTCTTGCTGCCAACTTTAGTTTCTGTCAGTCGCTGATCTGTAATGTACACCCTATTTTACTCTTTTGGATTTTTTCAAGTGTGACCCATTCCTGTCTCCAGATATGGGCCAAAGTGATCTTTTTTTTTTTTTGATCTGATTGTAGAGTTTATCCAGACCCTAAATATTTCAGTTAACTTCTCTCTTCCATTATCTACGGGCTCATCTTCCAGACAGAGCAGGCAGTAATTTTCAAAGGACTTAGCTAGTTCATGGCTGATTCATTACACACTGAGGCATTAAATATTGAGCAATTTTACATAATTAACCAGAATTCCTAAATTGCAGACAGGCAGGTTCCTCAGCCAGTCACAACTGATTACGCTTCAGTTACTGATGAGTAGTACCACTAAAACTGACCAGCTTCTTCCCAGGATTGTTTTCACAGGCAAGCCTCTCTGTCATCATGCAGCTATTCCAGAAGTATGCTTATTTAGCTGCTTAGCTGGTATTACACACAGAGGTGCAACAGATTGTTTGAGAAATAGTTCGCTCAATTCCTGTAAAGTTTAATTAAAAGGAATGATAGCATTATATTATATGTGTATCTATTACGTGTATCTATTACATGTATCTATTTTAATGCTCTCTGGCATATCAGGTTTTGTTACTCTTCATGGTTTCTCTTATTTGTTTAGCAAACACCAAATCAAGAAATAATTAGGAATAATGTAGGTCACCCATGAGAGCTGAGTGGGAGAAATTAACATCAAGTTTTTCTGTTCCTGGAAAATCAGAGAGAAGCGTTTGAGCTGTAAAAACCTCCAAAATAAAATACGCTCAGATTTTCTGACATGCCACCAGCTGTTCAGGGCAAAGAGACCTTTGAGGTGCAACCAGTTCTGGGAGGTCTGTCATCCAGATGTGCCATTGTCATCTCCGGCTGGAGCCTGCAGCACTTGCACAGCTCTGATGAGGAGCCAGGAGTGATGCTTCCTCCCTGTGCCCCTCCCTGCTCCACGTTCAGACCCTGCTTCTGAGGCTACACTGCCTCTTGAGGAGCAGCTTCTGGCAGCTGTGCCTGGGGAAACCCAGGACCTTACTGAATGTGTACATCCCTCCTCTCTGACAGTGCTGCAGATGAGCTTGCAGGACTCTATTTCTTGGCTGAAAGCTTTAAAAAAAAGAATCAATCACTCTGAATAAATGTCTTGCCTTAGCACTGCTATTTCGAAAGCATTGCTTTATTTCCAGTAAAGCTGCTGCAGGAGGTTTCCCTGCATTTTGTTCAAGGTGAGCAGTATCTCCTACTCTTTACTTCCCA
The DNA here is from genome assembly GCA_036873685.1 of Agapornis canus. Classification (NCBI taxonomy): domain Eukaryota; kingdom Metazoa; phylum Chordata; class Aves; order Psittaciformes; family Psittacidae; genus Agapornis; species Agapornis canus. Next base: position 15,906 of record JBAFWW010024420.1, read on the forward strand.
CCTGCTAGCCAAGTGCCAGTCCCCTGGGTTGCCTTTCCTGCCTGCCATCATTCAGCAGTGCTGGCTGGCTGCCATTCACAGTGACTGAATGTTTTCCATTGTCATTTGACTCATAATATTTGCTGAGGGAGTCCCTTGGAGATATGGAAAGCAAGACATTCTGACATTTCAGAAAATAGCCATAAAATCGATCCTCTTAATCCTGGAAATTAGCCTCAAATGTAGTCACTTGCACTCAGACCTAATCCTGGACAAATAATTGTGACTTTAGTATTTTTTATTAATCCAAGATTTAGCCTGAAGACAGCTAAGACAATTTGAATCTGGCTTCTCAGGTTGTTTCTGTGAAGCTCTGCCAACTTACTTATCCTTGTCTTTTGTTTCTCAAGGTGTTAAATTTTAAAGCCTACACTGGTGCCTAGCATGATACTGGTGCATCTTCAAATCAGAGATAAGTCAGTAGGATAAAAATAAACCAGACTGTTTTCTTGTCTTGAATATTGTAATTCATGGTATAATATTATGCCCTTTTCTCTGTTAGAGATCTGAATTATCAGCGACCCAAAGGCTTTTTTATTCATTAAAATAATTGGTTTTACCTTTCTATTCTTCTAAGGCCAGTGAATTTAAATTTCTTATAATTTTGCCTAAATGAAAATATATATTATGCAGTAGGGAAAAGATGCATATGTGATTAGCCTATGATTATCTTGCTGTTAAAATAAATCTAAACAAATGGGATTTTTATTGTTCCAGTGCAGATTATCTGGATGGTAAATTATTCTATATCGGTCATAAGCCACAGCCCATCCAAGTATGTTCACAGAGCACAGGCAAATGTGCAGCTTTTATTATTTTTAAGTATAGTTAGTTTTTTCATTCTTGATGGCTGTTCCTGGTTATAGGTAATAAATGCAGCTATATATTACTGCTTTGTGTACCTGATATGTCAGCATGATATTCTTTAAAGCACTAATGATACCATTTGATCTGAATTTTGTAAGAACTGAGCGCCTTGCAGAAGCCACTGTATGTAAATGATGGTTAAAACTAGATAAACACATAAAGCTAACTCAGTGTCAATTTATCTCTGAACTCCAGATGCCTACTGTAAGAAGCAAAAGTGTGTGTGGCCATAGGATGAATAACCAGTGTGTGCTACTTTAATGATTGAGAAAGAGCAGTGTGTATGTGTATATATATACAGAGAGGCTCACTGTTATGTTAGGAAGATGTGAGTACAGACTTTCCCAAATTGACTTTAGGACACCTTCTTTGGGGAAAGTAAAGCAGTGGAGATGCAGAAGCATTGACTTCAGTCACTTGAGCTCTATCTGGCGCTTCTGCTGTGCCTTCCTGCTAGCTGCTGTGTTCAGACCTGGCAGGATTTATGAATCTTGTCTGAGACAGTCACTGTGTGGTGGCTTAGAATGAATGAGATCTGCGTTCCTCCTTTTTTGCAGAGAAGCAACTGCTTCTCTGTTAAATACTCTGAATTAACTGGATCCCCTTTATTCACTTGCTGGTAGAAAATAGTATTCTGCCTTGTTAAAAAAGTTATTTGGGCTTGCTCTGCAGTCAAAACAATAGCTGAGCTGGCATTCAAAGCAGCAGATCTGAGGAGGTGAGGACAGGTTGACTAAAGGGGAGCAAGCCCAGATCTTTCCACAAGTTTAATAACAGCATTTAGAAATGATAACTAACTGATTGTTACTGACTGGTTACTAATATTTACATTCTGCAGCATGTTATGATGCTTCTATAACCTAAAACCCCCAATGTTATGTGTTTGGTTATCTTATTATGTAAATTAAGTAAGTTTTCTTCAGAGGGTGATGAAAGCATAACACAGCACTTCTACAGTGTTCAACTTGAAGGAACAGTCATGTGCATGCTTAGAAGTTTTGCAATTTAGTGCCTAAAATTGCCCCTCTACTGTTAGAGGGATTAGAATAAAGGAAAATAATTCCCCCAGTGTGGACCAGTTAGCAAAAACTCACTTTTTGCTATGGAAGTGCAGAACCGGTTATCCAACACTAAAGTTCCAAGCTTTGGAATTACTGCTTTCTCTGCCAAACTGTAGCTGGGTGGGATGGAAACATTGTTTGCTATCAAGCCCTGGTGTCACTTGTACAGTCAAGTCTGTAAGGTTTGGCACAATGATTGCAACAGGTTGTATGGAGAAATGGGTGATGTTCTGTAGTACTACATGGAAGGTGTCAGTTTCATTCAGGTCCCAGTTTTGCTACAGGTAACTTAGTAAGTTTTCATCTACCAAACAAGTAAGTTAATGATGTTACTTCCCAAGGCAAGAGAGAAAATTTTCTTATAGAAATGTTTTCTGCACCAAAATGTTGCTTCTACTAAATCAAGGCCCTTTGAAGGACTATAACTTCTTTTTTTTTTTTTTTTTTGGCAAAATATTACTGACTCTTTCAATGTCCTTAACGGATTTTTAATGGATCAATATGGGATGTTTATGGATAAACTAATTCTAGAAGGTTGAAAAAAAATATTTTGGAATATTTTGCTTTGTGAGCACTTCAGATGTTTTGACTTTTTCTGACTGACTTATGATTAATACTTCAGAGTTTTGAAATGCATGGGCTGTATCATTTTTGTAAACCCTGGTTAGTTGTGCAGTGGTATTTGACAGCAGAAGCACTGCCGGACACACATACTAAATATAATTCTGAATGAAACAGCTGAGGCAACTCCTGATACAATTGTCTAATGTATGCTTCCTTTATGGAAATAGACAATTCCAAGATGGAAGTCTTGAAACTGTCCCATGGAGATTATTCCTGCTCTGTTAACAAGCTTCACAAAGTGATGACCTGTACATAAAAATGTATTGTTTCTGTCATAACTCAGAATGAGATTATCCTTGCCTTAAACTAATCAGAGATCACTAATGGGAAAGAAATTAAAGGAGGGAATTTTAGAGGGAGCACTTTTATTGCCAGGATACTGCTCTAAGGTGATGCTGGTGGTCTCCAAAGTGTGGCACAAAGCCTGACAAAGTAAGACCTGTATTGCTGCCCGATGCTGCAGATGCAGCAAGTACAGTGAAACTTGGCATTACACTCCAGTAAAAGACTTACTGTAAAATGTTTTCTCCTTTGCTCCTGGGAACCACTGTGTGCCTGAAAAGTTGTTGGATTAGGCACTAACATACAACTGACCTCTCTGGCTGATGCTTTTTTTTTGTTTGGAAGGATTTACAGGAAGACTTGCCACAGGTTTTCAGATAGAGATTTCTTCAGGAGGGCCATTTTGTTGTTCTGTGACTGACAGTTCAAGTAACACAAGTGTTATTTTCTTCAAGTACTTTACTCCTTACTGTTGTCCTGCAGCCAGGGAAGCTTGCATGGGCTTCCTTCTGCAGTAAATGCTCCTACTGTGAATTCTGCTGTTCCTAGTCATGAGTGAGAGTCATGAATATCTACCCCAGTGAGCAGGACTTCTGCCTCTGGGCTGTCACAACACTCCACCAGTTCCTCCACTTTCCCTGCAGTGCTGCTGTTCCTTGGAGAGCATTGGAGCTTCTGGTTTATGCTTTGGTTTTATTTTCCTCTGCAGGGTTCTCCCTAGAAGTGTTCAGTGCTTTATTATCAGGCCTATTTCATGTAATACACTTGCCATTTCTAAAATATATAGTTGCCACTTCTAAAATATAGAGTTCTGCACCGTTTATTAGTCCAGCTGAGAGCTATAACACAAACAGTAAAATGCCTGAATGCTTTCTTGACTTCTCTTCATGCCTGTATTCCAAATGGAGTAAAGACACCAAAGAAAAACCCTGAGATACATGCCACATATATAAATGAAATTACCCGTTATGTTAATTCAGTGCTAAATTGACCAAGTTAGGTGTCCAAGTTTTGGCACATGGCATCATATATATGCAGCCAGATGCATAGTCCAGTCTTCAGAAGTATGCACCACTTTTCTATCAGTTTTCAGCAATTGCTTCTCATGTGATGTGCCAATGTTTCACAACACTGAAAAGTAAGATTCTTACATGGTGTGGAAACTTTATTACAGGACCTACATGCAGGCAACGAAGCCTGAAAACATTGTTTTCAGTTAAAATTGTGTAAGAATTTTGAACAAGTAGAATTCTGTAAGAATTTTAACACTGATCAGGAGACATGTATTAAGAGTTTTCACTCAAGCAGTGCCTTCTTGTTAGGGCAAAATCTGACTTTTTTCATTTTTTGTGTTTGTTAGTTTTAGGGTTTTTTTACTAAATAAAGTTCTTACAGTAGAATTTGGGGAGAAAAAGCAAATTTGTGTAACTTTATTGCACCTTAAATATGCAGTCAAGTATCTGGTACACATGGAAGTTTTTAACTGATGATACTCTGATACTGTTAATCTGTGTTATATTTGAACAAGTAGAATTCATGTCTTGTGGGTACAACACAGAAAACAAGAACAAGGAGACCTTTGTTCTTGAGCACATGAGAAGATCTTGTGATGCTATTAGCAAAAATATTATTGTATGTGAATAAAAGGTCAAATATTGGGGTTTTGATCACAAAAGTATTTTTACACTAATGCCTCTGGGTGGTATTTTTGTTCATTTCTTAAGCAAAAAAAGTAATGATATTATGCTGTTAATCATCTTGTAGTGCTCATCCCTGCTCTCAGTTTTCATCTGCTCTGTGCAGTTGGCAACTGATGTTCAGGCTCTATGCAGTGAGGTGCTCTTCAGCCAAACACTTTACAAGTGTAACACTGCTGTTGAAAAAATAATCATGTGCAGGGTAATATTTCAAGGGCTCCTAATTGAAAAAGAAGAACTAATTTCCACTGGGTGACTCATACCCATTGTGCAAATTATGGTTTGAAGATAGTTTGTTGTAATGTTTTCCCAAATCATTCTAGAGAGGTCCATCATAAAATATCTGCCCTTCTTTTAATGCACAGAGGACACATAACAATTTGGAAGGGCCTTCTGGAGACTGCCTTTTGCAGAATAAGCAGGCCTTTTATATAATTAATTGGTCACTCTGGTAACAAAATTTTTTGTCTGAGCTGGCACTTCTGCAACAGCGCAGTTCTAATTTGTATGACTGAAGTGAATGCTTGGAGTAAACCTAACAAGTGACATCAAGAAAATGTATCAGACATTGTCTGCTTCAGAGGTGCTGAACTGCCTTTGCAAATGCAGACATAGGCACTTTAAAAATACAGCAAATTTTTCACAAGGTGATTCAATTTGAATTTGAGTCTTTGGTAGTGGGAAAAAAAGTAAAGTTTGATTCTGAGCTATGTATTTTGTATTTTAAATAGATAGTTACTTAGTGCCTAACATAGTGATTCATTTTTTTCAAATTTACTGATTGATATGAAGATCTTAATGTCAGAAATCATTATGTAGTACTCTGAAATTATTTTACTTGTTGCATCAGAAATACATATGGTACATGTAGAAAACCAAGACAGTTAGGCTGTCTCTCTCATTTGTACCAAGCTGCCATCTCAGCCATCTCTGTAGAAATGACATTTTCACTCCTTTTTAGCAACTTACAGAGGATAAATAATGGTTTTATAACACACGAAACATTTCATTAAATTCTGTGGTTGTATCACCTATCTGTCCCAAAGCAAAAGGTCACACCAAGCATATGCAGGATATTGTTACATCTGAGATGTATAGTTTGAGTTTTGCTTGGTTGGGTTTTTCTGAGGTGGGGATTGTGTTGGTTTTGGGGGGTTTGGTTTTGGTTTGTTTTGGTTTGGTATTTTGGGTGTTTTGTTGTTGTTGTTGTTTGGTTGTTGGTTTTTTTCCCAGAGCCCTACTGCACATTAGGTGTTTTAAATAGACATTACAGATGAGGTAGCCGATCATAATGAAATCAAAGAGTTTGAGACTGACAGATCCCTTTTCTATCATAACGTTTGAGAGAGAAAGGGAACTAATTAGCATAAGGACTGTTGTTCACACTGTTGTCACTATTTAACAAAACAAAAGGCAATCCTGCCTTTGCTTCCTGCAGACATGGAAACATACAACATAACACTCTGGCATGCTCTTTAACTTTTAGGGGTCTAAGACAATAGCAAATGAAAGAACAGCTTCATAGTGGAACATATATTATTGTTGCAAATACGTGAAGATCCAGATCTCACCTGACAATCCAGAATTAATGAAAAAAGGCAGGATAAAAAGGCAAAGGAAGTCATAAATACATAATTGTAAATCCCTGGTTCTTGTTAACAGACTGATCACCACTTTGTGGGCCCCAAATTCAGCTTCCTTTCAACCCACCTCACTCTCTACTTACCTAGCAAAAAAAAAAATCCATGTCTCCTCTATGAGTATCTTAGAGGAGACAGTGTCAAAGGCCTTACCAAAGTTCAGGTAGATGCTGCTTTCCCCACATCTACCGGGCCAGTCATGTCATTGTAGAAGTTTATTGAGTTAGTCAAGTACGACTTCCCCTGGGTGAATCCATGCTGACTACTTCTGATGATTTTCCTTTTGATTATATATCTGGAAGTGTTTTCCAGGTCTAGCTGCTCCATCACCTTCCTATGGATTGAGGAGAGGATGACCTGCCTGTAGTTCCTTTGTGCTTCCTTCTTGTTCAACTTGGAAACAGGAGTGGCATTAGCTTTCTTCCACTGTTTGGGCACTTCTCCTAATCACCATGATTTATCAAAGATTATCAAGAGTGGCCTTGCAATCACATCTGCCAGCTCCCTCAGCACTTGTGGGGTCCTGCTGTTCTGCCAGCATCTTATTCTTGGCCTGGCAATCACTGCTGTTTTGTACTGGCCACAGCAGGTACTGAACACCAATCTGCACCATTTAATCAGTTCTAGGGCTGAGTTTTTGCAGACTTTGAGGTCATCTAAGGGCACTGTACTTCAACAGAATTCAGTGGGGTTTGAAGGTACGCAGACCCTCCGCATGGACAGGCCTCTAAAAAAAACACTCTTTCTTTTGCTTGTGTCAGAGCACAGAAGTGCAACCATCAAACGTACAAATTCAGATTCTGTGTTACCTTAAAATGACATACTAGCTGTTTTATCTTCAACTGACAAATTAAAAAGGAAGATCCCTAGTGATAGCCAAACCTGGAGTACAGTCTTGAGATAAATTTTGCAATTCTACTGGTTGTTGTCTAGCTTATTGTTATCTACAAAATGTTTAAAATCAGATTGAAGAAAGGACAAAAAAAAAAAAATTGCACTACTATTTTAGAACCTCTGAATGACAAATTTTAAACAGCCGTAGAAATTATATAGCATATTTCTGCAGTAGTCCAGAAACAGAACTTTGACATCTCCTGTGAATTTATAGAATGCAGAAATACCCTGATAAAAAAAAAAGAACTGAGCATGGGAGGTTCAGAATAGAACTTGGATTTCTAAGTTCAACGTACAATGAAAGTTCTAAATAGGTATCTTAAATTCTGGACATTGTGCTCTATGAATATCACTTAGAAAAAGAAAAGTAATGCTTAGCTTATGCGGGGAGAAAAAAAGGGAGAAAATCTGATGAATAAGGGGGGGGGTTATGCATACTGGAACCTTTGAGTTAACTTACTTTTATCAAACATGAAGTTTCTATAGTTTTTGAAGTGCAAGAGTGCTTTATAAATGTCTTCAGTAATTGTTGCTTTTTTGTTAAAACACAGAAGATTCACTTGTACATTTTCTGACAGAAATTTGGGTCTTCCTAAATACAAACTTGCTTCAATTTTTTCCCAAAAAACTTTGTAATGTCTTATCTTTATCCTTCATTTTCTAGCATTTGTTAAAAATATGTGCTTATCGGTCAGTATTTTGCTCAGTTTAATTTATTGGATTTAACATTTTATTGCTATAGAAGTCAGTATCTACCTGCAAAAACACAGCAATATGCACATATTTCAAAATACCTGTATGCAATAGTAACAGTGATCTCTTCATGTCATATTCTACTGTGATTAGCAAATAGTGAAAAAGTAAATAGCAAAGAGTGAATATCATCTGAAATACCTGATGTGATGGAATAATCTCAGTGAAATTGTATAACTCGAAATTGTTTCCCATTTTGTTTTTCAGCTGGTTAGGACTGTTGTAGGTTCTGTTAAGGTGTAAGCTGAAAGACCTGTCTTCCAACCACAGTGCATAGAAATAAAAGGATGTGCAGTTGGAAAAGACAGGGTATTTACTTTTTGCTATGTAACAGAGCCTCAGCACTTCAGAGCAACAACTATGAAGAAAGTCCTTTTTACTGTGAGCACAGAAATTACCTACTTTTGACAGATTCCTTGGGAAATTTAGCTACAAAGATCTAGAAAATGTCAACTAAGAACATTCTGCTTGTGATTTGGCTTTCTTTGTTTTCTTTTCTTTTGGTAACAGTTTGGGCATATTTTCAGCACAGTTAAAGGTGTGTTTTCTAACACAAAGCTATGCTTCTTGCAACTTTTATGTTCTTTATTCAATTCACAAGACCTTGTCTCAAGAGTTTGCAAGAACTTGGTATATAACTTAAATAAGATGATGTTGCAGTTATAACCTCATAACCAGAAATGGATACGGTTTTGACTGAAATAAAAACAATAATTATGAAGTCAGTCTGAGTCATTTAGTTGACATTGATACTGCTTTTGGTGTATGTACTGAAAATAGATTTCTATAATGGGACAAGTCAGACTCCTTAATGTCTGGTGACATTAAGAACCTCACCTTTGGTATACTAAAATGATTTTCATGTAGAAACTATCACATAAGAGAACTGAATTTCCTAGTAAATTTATCTAAATTGAACTTTGTTAACTCCCAGTTTTGGGGCTTATGCCATTATAATTCTGGGGAACCTTATGCTGAGTTGTCTATGCAATTGCAGTTCCTAATGTTCATTATAAGTCTTCCTTATCCACCAATGTATAGAGTAAAATTCACTTGGGTGCATATATGAAAATATTTCTAGCAGGAGTGGGGGCTTGTTTTTAGTTAATAGATTTACTATTTGGGTCCTTGATGGGAATGGAGATGATGCTTCAGGTTATTAATACAGAAGTTGTCTGTGGCAGCAGGTGTTACACTTCGATCGTTTACTTCCTTTTGCTTGCTGTTCATCTTGATCACTTTAGGTCTTTTGCCATTTGATTATGTTAATATTTTGATCTACTTCAGAGTTCTTACCCATGTAAATATATTTTAATGTCACATCAGCTTTCTGCCTTTATTTCTAATGTCTTTAATTTTCTCTGTACAAGTATGACAACTGTATCAAATATCAAGTTTCACTTAGCTGGCTTGAATGGCTTTTTAATTTCAGCCTTTGTTATGAGAAATAATTGACTTCCCAACTATTATGGAAATTTTCAGGGTGTGGTGTAAATGTGCCCTTTTCCTGCTACATTTCCTGATCTATTGCAGTGCCTGTGGCATTCATCCCAGGCTTGGGCATTTATCGCCTGTCTCTGGGAATATAACCCATATGCTTACCCCAGCCTACCTAAACACCAGGGAAGTTCTGAAATTCCTTCACATTTCACTGTTCAGAAGGGGCACTATTCTGAGTTCTGAGTAATAATTAACATAAAATAACAAAAAGTGCATTTGAAGGAAGAGGGCATTCTCTGAAGCATGGAGTTCTGCATAGCCCTAAATACCTCTGTGAAACTGGAAGTCAGGGCCAGAAACTGCTTTCTTAGATAGGGTTGGAGAACTAACATAGGACTAAACTTTACCATGTTATTTTTCCTGTTTATGCAGTAATAGTATAATGTGAAATGCATAAACTGTTGCTTGTCTCCCACTCTTCAGTTAACTTTGCAAGTAGCAGCAGATTGAAATTAGAGACTTTTTTTCTTGTTCTCCTCCTCTGTGAAACTTATCTTTCTGGTGACACAACAACACACCTTTGACAGAATGGATGGGATGTGTTGCAATTCTTTTTCCTCAGCCTATACCCAGCAGTATTCTGTCTTGGGGTGTGGGAACACAGGGTTCAAACCACTTTGACTACCACCTCAGCTATCATCTCAGGCCCCTAAGACTATCTCCTGAGGTGATTCACCTGTCACCTCAGCTAACAAGGACTCTGTTGAATTTGCTCTATAGCATATCATTAGGTGTTTAAGATGTATGAGGCGCCTCAGCAAATTCAGTCAGAGCTTTCCTGAGTTGCTCTCCTGAACTTAAGCTTGTTAGAACTGTTAAAAGTATGATTTGGGTAGATAAATGCTTTGAGGAATGTCCACCTGCCTTTGCTGACCCTCATCTGAGCCATGAGTTGTACATTTTGTCTTCTTTAAAGCAGGTTTTCTTTAATTTTACATGCATTGGCCAGTATAGAACTGGCAACTGTCCAGAGATTGTCCCCTAAGAGCCTTTTTTTTTTTTCTAACTTTTAATTTGTAGATCTTAATTTTTTTTTCTTACTTGCAGAGTAATTTGTGTTGGCTTATTATCAAAGAACATAACATGAGGTAGAATAGTTCCCATGTTTGCTGTTGTGATTGCTCAGTCTCATTCATCTCTGAAGCACATCTAGATCTGTGTATTGTAGTAAGAACAAGATGAAAAGAACTTCAAATGAAGGTTCAGATGAGAAAATTCTTTGGTTTAATATTTGATCACTCATTTCTCCCAGACTGGTGATGCTACTTTAATTATGAAGGTCACTAAATTCAAACGATCAAAGTTGCAGCAGGTGGACATTTTGCAACTCTGATGAGTGTTCTTTATGGGTTAAGAGAAAGAAACTGCATTAGGATTGCTCCTCAAGCTTTGTTCACTCTAATGACAGCTGACTTTATGCATGAATTTATCAACTAGGACTGTAGGTTGCTTTTTAAAAAATGCATAATTAAAAATTCAGTTGTTCAATAGATGCTTTCAAGAATTCCCATATTCTTCGCTTCATTTTTCATGCAATTATTTCCTCCAGAACAGTTTTAACCATCTTTCTCTGGCTTTCATTCCATATTTTAAGAATAGAAAAATCTGCTTAGAACAATTTGTACTTTGGGTCCTTTGTTTTCATTATTGCTCTTATGCTAGGAAATGAAAAAAGTAAGGATTCACGCAGGGTTCCATTAGCAAAAAGCATGTCCACTTCTTTCATGTTGTCACAATAGCCTAGGCTTTTCCATTGAAAACTTTATAATAAATTTTCCCTTTCATAGACATTTGAAATGTATATTATGAATTGTTTCATGAAACACTTCTAAAGCAAAACTTCACAGCTGGGCATTATGAAATATGTTTTATAGAATAACAATGAAATAGAAAATTGCCATGGAAAAGAGATCTTTTTCCTGTATTGGCAAAGGCTGGCAAATCAGAGCTGAGTTTTTATCTGCTGCTACAACAGCACCAAGTTTGGAGATGCTCAAGTGAAGAAAACACCATGAATGTGTATTGATATCAGGTAAAAATGGAAACCAGTGTTAACCCTCTGATTTCCACATGTCTTCTTGCTGAACTTCCAGTTTGCTACAGTTCATCAGTGAAATAGAACATGAAATGTTTGTCCTATTTTCGAGTGAAAGAAGCTTTAGTAATCCATGAGGAAAGGCTGAGACAGTTGTTCAGCCTGGTGAAGAGAGGACTTTGGGGAGACCTTACTGCAGCTTTCCAGTTCTTAAAAGGGGCCTATAAGAAAGATGTGGAGAGACTTTTTAGAGGGTCTGTTGTAGTTGGATGAGGTGTGATGGTTTTAAAATAAAATAGGGGAGATTCAGGCTGGGCACAGAGAAGAAAAGATTTTATAATGAGGGTGGTAAAATACTGGCGCAGGTTGCTCATAGAGATGGTAGATGTGAGACATTCAAAGCCAAGCTGGATATGGTTCTGTGCAACCTGATCTAGTTGAAGATGTCCCTGCACATTGCAGGAGGGTTGGACTAGATAACCTTTGAAGGTCTTTTCCAACCCAAACTAAGCTATGATTCCATGGTTATATGATTCTGAGTTTATATTCTTTGCAGTGGAAAATGTTCAAGAATTTGGAAAGAAATACTGTAAGTTTCTGAGCAAAACATTTATTTTCATCTTACTTTTATTGAAATCAGGAAAAAGAAAAACAAAATTGAAATAAAAATAAAACCCTTACCAATTTAAGAACAGTATTCAGAAACGAAAGAAATGCATTCTGAATAAGCCAAAATACACTGAGTTGGAGAACTGTGTCTGGTTTAACATTATTATTTCTCTTCCGTCATTAAATGCAAGTTAAAAAATACAAGCAAAAAGACTTTCTAAATTTAGTTACCAGTGACATTCATTGATGGACAAGGGATCAGCTTGAGCCCATGTATCGCAGAAAACAACATACAGGCATTACATTGACCCTATGACTTTCCTGGCATAAATATGTCCAAATGAAACTAACAGAACCTCCACAGCCTCTTCTGTCAAGAGAGAAACCGGTGCTTTCTCAGCATCTCTCTGATTAAATTTCCTGCTGTGTAGTGCCAATGGCAGTGAGTGCCCTGAGCCCACAGCCAAAAGATTGGTGGGTTTCCGAGAAAGGTGGGAGAAAGGGGACTGATAATCAAGTGGTTACCATAGCAACAGGGAGGGGACCAGTGTGGGGGGGAGGGGAATAAAGATGGGAATGTTACCATGGCAACGGATGGAGCGCCTTTCTCAACTGGGTTGGTGGTGCAGTTGCCCTTACTTCTAATTATCTGCCTGGTGCTGGGGGATTTAGGCACAATGTACCAGGAGTGACTGGTACACTGTTAGCACCCACATATATCACCTGTTTAATTTCTAGTTAGAAAGTAAAACTGCACTAAAGATAAAATATTTTGCCCATACAAGTTGCACCCCTTTTAATTTCTTTTGACTGATTATTGTCTTATAACCAGTTCACAAGTGTCAACAGAATTACTTTTAATTCTTCCTAATATAATGAAAAAAACTATATGCCAGCATCAGTTACTAATTTTGCAGTACTAAAAGAGATGCTGAATTAGGGACTCACTTTGAGCAATGTTAGGGAGTAAGTTTGTCTTAAACATCATTACATCATTGTATTTCCTTTTCCCTAATAAGCTTTGCAAGATAGATTTTACAATTTCTTGTTTAGGTTGGCTCCTTTGAATTTCCCTGTCTGAGGAGTGATGGATTTTGAGAGTATAAGAGGAATGTGCTCATATAAAACTGATAGGGGCAGCCTGGACTCTTGAAATTTCTATCATTGAATGGCCGAGTGAATGGTAATCAGCCATCTGCTATTACATGTGATGTCACTTTTCCCCCAGACTAGGAACAATGAAGAATTACCAGTGTCAGTAGGTGATTTAATATGAGTCTCATATCAAAAAGTAATGGAATGAAATCTAGGGGAAGCTAGAGTTTGATCGATTTCAGCTTGAAAAGTAGGGTCTTGAAGGGAGACAGAGCTATTTCGAGTGTCAAACCATCTTGGTAAGAAGGCTTGGTAGGAAGTATGACCTGGATGACTGGAGTTGGAACCACCCACAAAAAAAATCAAATAAAAGAAAAAAATCCAAGAGGTTAAGAAACTGAGGCAAGGATAGGCCTACAGATATTTACCCTACTGAAATTTCTCTGTGACTGTGTTAAGAAGTCTGAAGACATTTGCCTGCTATATTTTCCTCTGAAGAGATAAGCTGTAAACCTGAGTGTCCTCAGCTTGGAAATATGGGAGGGCTAGGCTCAGCCCACTGAAGGCAGCCAGAACAATATTAGAGGTTATATATACTGAATATGGAGTCTCAGCCTCCCTTCAGAGAATGCTTCCAGTAATGTAGAAGCTGAGAATGGTCTGTTTTCTTCTGAGCAAGCAGTGCAGAGGGGTGCAGGGCTGCTCCTGCTCCTCTGGAGGCTAAGAGCAAGAAAGTCTTAAGCACAGCTGAGACTTTCATCATAGAGTGTCTCTCTGTGCTTATGTGGCTAAACAGTCTTGATCTCATTTTTAGAGCGATTAAACATTTGCATTTCTCTCAAATGCAAATGAGGGCTTTTACAAATGAGCTTTTTCTATTCCTTTGTGCACAGATGGCTTTTTTGTTGTTTTGTTTAATGATGGTAACACCTATTTGCATCCTGTAGATACAGGATCTAACTTCCTTACTGTTGCTTCACTTACTTACTTGATTTCTGTCATCCAGCACTTTAAGCTTTCTTTTTGGATCCTATTTGTGTTGTAATGAATTTAGACTTTGTGACCTGGGTATGTCTATTTTGCTAAATCAAAGATGTCCAGGGACCAATGCTTGTCCCCAAGACTGAGTGACACCAACTGGTGCATGCTTACATTTCTTAGTTTTAGCTGGCTCTACGGCAGATTTACCTTGGTAGGAACAGGAAAAGGAAGTCAGCAAGGTGAATGACTGGGTGTGTGGTACTCAACCTATGTTTATATTCTTCCTTTATTCGGCTATGGAGATAATGATAGTTTATAGTGATAGTTAGAGCACTAAGTTAGTGCTTCTTTTGAGGAAAAGCACAAAAAATGCAGAATCATATACATTTCTTTATTTTGACTTTTGAAGATGTTCACTGATGGGTGGCAGGGTGGTTTCAAATGGGAGAGGTTTTGAAAGAATGGTGTTTAAATCCTTGGTGAGCTGTAGCTTTCCTGCACAACCCTGGAGAAGACACAGATACCTTCAATATCTCAGCTTCTAATAAAGTAGAAGAATGTTACAACTTTTTTTTGTTTGTTTCCCCAAATAGGATGTTGTAAATGTAAGAGAGCAACTCCATGCCTCTTGCTTATCTAAGAGGGCGCTTGGATACTGTAGTAAAGTGGTATGTGGGTTCTTAAAATGTAACATAACCTCAAGAGAACTGGAGGGGAACAGCTGGAACAGGACTTTTACCCATCTGATTTTGCCATCTGCCTCCTTACAAAATGCTCCTTATCATCTTTCCTTTTGCTCATGATTCTGCACGAGACCCTCACTGTACCTGGTACTGTTTTTTCATCGCTGCTCTATCTCCCATTCTTTTACAACTGTTCCTGTGATAAGAGTGACAGTGCACATAAAAACATCATGGCAACCTTTGCTTTTCTAGTTTGCCAATGCCATAAAAGATGTATCAAAATGTTCTTTCACTTGTTTGTCCAAATAGCCCTCTCTTCATCATTAAAGCAAACAGAAAAAATACAGAGATTACACAGATAAAGTGTGCAGATTTTGAGAGTGCTCTTATTTTCATGAACAGGGAAGTTCAACTTCTGTTTTGAATAATCTAATGCCTCAAGAACTATGCTTATAAAGTTGATACATCTTTTGTTGTAATATGTGAATACTGTTGAGTATCTTTATAATATTTTTTATACTTTCTTCAGATATCTAGTATCTTTAGGAGACCTTAATAGTGTACTTATAATAAAGTACAGAGATTAACATATGGTCATAGATTTTTAATTTCCTTTCTTTTTTTCTTATGTTCAGTGATAATTCATATTTATTTCTTTACTATTTCCTCAGGAGTTAAGCATGTCCTTGGGCATTTGTCTTATTAAAGTCACAAGTTAACAACCTTGGTTTCTTACCTTATCTAATTGTGCAGTTGGAAGCTCTCTCTCTCTTCTCTTCCCTCCCATCCACCCCCTTCCATTCTCTCTTATAAAATGCAACCTGTCTGCTGACTTAGTAAAGCCTTAAATTACAGAATTACAGGTCAGATTGGGCACTGTGCTTTCTCTGTCAAATGCAACATAATTTCTTCCAGCAGCAATCTCTTTAGTGACTATTCTGATTTGCATTTCTGGTTATATTGCACACCAGATAACAGTGATCAAAAGTCTGTCCATTGCCATCTATCACTCACCTCTACTTCTCCAGCAACTTGCTTGCATGCTTTGGACATCCCTTTTTCTGAAATGCCCCAATTTAAGAGCATGTAGTTAACACTCATCAAGGACAGAGCTTCTCATCAGGCCCTGTCTGCAACAGGACATGAACCCTGACCCCCTTGACACACTAAGAGAAGAGGCTGTGGAAATGCAGTTATGGCACGATCATAGCGATCAGAATGTTTCTGGGAATGCTCTAAGAGAAACAGAAGCTAACAGCAGAGTCTCAAAATGAATGGGAAGCAGTAATATTCAGCAAGAACGAAGAGTATTCCACCAAAAGAGATGGAAAGAGAATAGATCTGCAGCTGGTTTTCTAAAATGAGCTGCATTCTTTCTAATTTCATGCTGTGTTTCTGATTGTGAAATGATTGGTTGAATCAGAAGGTATAATCCATCAGTGAAGGAGTGAGAAGAAGGAATGAAGGGACTTTAGGGGATTGGCCAAGAGAAACATATTCAGCCTTTCTGTTAACTAAGTATAAGAAGTTATCTGGAGTACAGCAGGACTACAACTGGCCTCCAAGAAGCCAAAATAGGTGCAGTGAGACAATGAATGTTTTCTCAGGGAAAGGAAACGCTACACAGTAATTGCATTTGGTTTTTTAGTATGAGATCAGCTATCTTTCACTCTTTGTAATAGCAAGAAATAAGTGAAATAGTCTCCTAAAGCAGATAGAAGGCAATGCTATAGTGAAGAAGGTGAGCTTTCACCCTCCTTGCACCGAGACTCCTGCTGAGGCAGTGATGAGAAGAGCTTTTCTTTTTTTGACTCAGAGCATTCAGCTGTCACAATTGTTACTGTTTGCTGGAATGTTTCACCACTGTTAACCTGAATAGTCGGTATATCTGAGTGCAATCTGAGTGTTGACTTTGCTTCTTTCATTGTATTTTCTCTATGTAACCATCATGCTTGTAAATTTGTGGAAGTACCAAAGCAAATTCGCACAAATTAGCAAGTTATTCCAAGTATTTCTAGACATAAAATGGTTTGGAAAACTTTCAAAGTTATATATTTAACTACCACCATAAACCTACTCATTCTGTGGTTTGGTTTGGGGGTTTTTGTTTGTTTGTTTTTTTTTTTTTTGGGGGGGGGCCAGGTGCAGCCTCAGTGCTGCTGGGAAAAATCAAATTAAGAAAAAAAATATCTCAAAAGTGGGGACATGTTTCCTTAGCTCTTCCACCTCATAGGGATTATTAGGAATAACAATAGGAGCTGGAGGAGGAGGAGCAGAAGCAGAGCTGAAATAAAGAAGACTGGTGGAGAACTGGAAGTAAAACTACTATATGCTGTCCCTTAGGCCTCAAAATCCAGTGTTGTACATAGTGTGCAGTAAATCCCTCACACTTGGCTGCTTAGCAGCCTCTGTAAAGATGAAGCTCTGAGCTGGCAGAGGTACTTCAGGGAAGGTTACAAGCAGCCCTAATGGTGTTACTTTGCTCATGGCAAGCAGTTTTGAAAACAAGGTAAACTTTCAGGACACATACAAGACAGCTTGTGTTGGTCTTGATGATACCACAAGAGTTTTGAATATACACTGCACATGAAATACACACTTTATTTTACCAGCTTTTCTCCAGCAGACTTCATTTATTTCTTTCTGCATTACTTCTGTAAAATGGGAGTGTATAGGATTCAAAATGGCATTGCTGGAAAATGGTAGACCAATCCGCTGCCTTCAGTTCCTTCCCATAGGGTATCTAAGTGTTTCTCTACAATTTTTAAAACTAGGATTCAAGTTGTGCACAGGATGCAAAAACAACAAGTACCTGTCACAGAGTCATGTGAAGGTAACAACTTAAGGCTTCCAAGGCTTTCCTGGTGTCAGCTGTAGTTCCCGACTTTTTATAATCTATGCACTATGCAGTCTGGGAAGCAATCAGCACACATCGTGCAGCAATTGCTGCAGAATATTTATTTCCATCAAGATCAAATCTAACCATGAGCATGGCCTTTATGTCTTCAAATGATCAACAGTGTGTTCAAAAGATGTTCCACTGGACAAAGGACAGTGGTCTTCTCCTTCTAATCCACATACTCAGGATAAGGTATGACAAGTCAGGAAAACTAAACGTGGGCAGTGCTCCTCAGAATGATTCTTGGTATTTTGCTATCAGATGTGTGAATGTTCTGGTTCAGGAAGAGGGAACTACTCATCCCATATTTCAGTGACCATTTCTTCTTTCACTCTTCTGTCACACACACAACTAAAGGGGTGGCTGAATCAATCGGCCCTTTGCAGGGTAATCTTTGGTAATTCAGTTGTTGATTAAACTTTTAATTCAGTAGTGATCTGGACTGGAAAAAAAGTATTGTTGAAAATAAGCTTCAGACTCTAAAAAGAGTACCCACTCTTACTGCTCTTCAAGTGCACAAAATTGCAGACTAAATAAACAGATGTCATGTGTATTTCCTTGATGTTTAGGGCTTTTCCTATTAAAATACAGTATCTCAAAAAACCTTCTCTTTGTACTTTTATTCCAAGCATAGCAAGGGCATAAAGAAAGAACACTTCCTGGTGTGGTCTATGCTGAGTGCACAAAGAGGGACTCCCAGCCTTGAGAGATTTTGCTCCCATTTCCCTCCTGTTTCCCTAAACAGCCCTGTGCCATGCTGCAACTTTAAACCATAATATTTAACATTTCTGTGAGGCTGTTTACATGTAAAAAGTTCTACCATTATTATTTTTTTATAAGCATACTTCATACTGAATGGTTTGGACTGAAGAATAAAAGATGAGCTAAATAATTATTTCCAGAACAGTGTAAGACTAATAAAAATGATTACCCACTTTGATGAAGTCAAGCCTTTTGGCAACTAAAGGAGATTTTATCCCCCACACAATTTATTAGACAAGTTTCAAGCTTATAGGAAATTGTGTGTGGTGGTATTGGTGTGATATACAAAGGGTGCAAAGGGCACGGAACAATCGTAACTGTACTCTAATTATGTTTTCCCTGATTACCACAAGAGTTAGAGAAATAATTATAAATTAATCGGAAAAAATAGCATTAGTTCCCTAAAGGCTTCCCAAAGTATAGGAAAATGGAGTCTGGAGGTGATGGTGCATTTTCTGGTAGGCAGTAGTAAGAACCTGGAAATTATCATGCAAGAAATTTTTTCCATTTTTTCCAAGGGTAATTGTCTTTGTTGTTGTTGTTGTTGTTGTGAGTAATTGTGAAAATGCAGAAAATAGCGGGCTGTAGCAGAAGCAGCAAAGGCATACTGTACAATTGTCCATAGTCGTTCACATAGATTACCTGACTGTGGCAG
Source organism: Agapornis canus (assembly GCA_036873685.1). Taxonomy (NCBI): domain Eukaryota; kingdom Metazoa; phylum Chordata; class Aves; order Psittaciformes; family Psittacidae; genus Agapornis; species Agapornis canus. Next base: position 34,982 of record JBAFWW010024420.1, read on the forward strand.
CCAGTTTAGTTGTATTTTCCAGGATTAACACACAGATACAGCGATACATCATGGTAGGAGAAAAGCTTCATGTGTTGCCAGTAACATGTGAGCTTCTCCTTTGGAGAAAACAATGAAAGACTTGGTTGAAATCATATATTTTTTTCTCTGTGAGTACAGATGCCTCAAACAATAGCATTTTCAAGGTATTCCAAATTATCAATCATTCCTACACAATTAAGGGGCACATAACTCACCACTGTCTTGATTATTTTCAAGGAACTAATGAAACCTCATTAGGAATATTTGAAAATGTGAAAAATTAGCTAAAATCAAGTAGATGGGACCCTGACTCTGTACAGTTATTTGTAGCTAATACTGCTAACTCTCCATTATGTTCCCTGTCCACAAATAAATAAATAGAAAGGAAGAAAAATAATAATCTCTGGATTATTGCTCTGTACATAACCATAAAACAGAAAGATACCATCTAATTAAATCATAGCTTGGTTTAGGAAAAAAATAAAATCAGTCACTTCCTCATTCAGTCATTTTTCACATCAAAGTTTCGGATTTAAAGGAGAGCATATAAAATTTAAATGCAGAGAAATGCATAAAACCCTAATCTGTTTTCTTGGGTTGCAAAGTCACTTTTGGAAGTTAAGTAAGCATTGTGAAGCAGAAATTTTAAAATTCCACTTTCACATATAACCTTGTTGGAGATGATGGAAATGTTTTAGTGACAGAGTGTTACTTATTTTCAGATTGAACTGAGTGTTTCTTACAAGTATGTTTTGCAAGTAGAACAAACTCTCTTCTTACATGGTTAATTATATAAGGTAATGCATTAGTTTAAGTTGCAAAAAAAGAACTGATGACGAATTCCTTGGTCATAAGCTAGTCATCATCAGAAAAAAAAAAAGAAAGCAAATACATTTCACTCACCGCTACCCGTTACCTGCCAGAAATGAGGATTTATATTTTCAGGTGAGCAAACAAAATACAAAGAACCTGATTTCATTTTACTGGAAAGCTATCAACAATTTAAAATTTCTTAAAAGTCCTGGTGCTGTGTGGTTAGAAATTCAGCTGAGTGCTGAATGTATGTCAGGAGTCTTTGACTGGAAAACACTCTCATATTCAGGTTTCACATTCTGGCTCTTTCAAATTCATAACACTGTTTGCCTTTTTTAAAAAAATAATTATGTAATCAGGTCTGGACAGATTGTGGAATCCTCAAGCATTTCCCATTTTGATGAAGATTTTAATTGTGGGGAATTTAACATATAGCATGCTTTATGAAATTGCTTTCAAAGATAAGCGTAATGAAATCATTAATTAAATATAAATTATTATTTAGTCAGTCCCCTCAAGTTTATAACTGAATTTTACATCAGAGAAATTTAATTTTTATTTCAGGAATATGTTGTGTACTGAAAGAAATAAGATTTTCCTAGGAATTCCTTTCATGTTAACGTGTAGACCTATTTTTCCCCTTAGGGTTGGCCCTTCTTCTCAAGGAGAATGTCTTTTCAGAACTGTGGCTGCTTAGTGCATCCAGGCATAGTGTCAATGTGTGGTATAAGTAGGAAAAATCTTGAGTCTGTTGTAGTAGTGTGGCAACTTAGGTGCCTGTAAGACAAGAAAACTTAGTGACAGAACACTTTACTGTACACAACTTTGACATCATTTCATGAAGAGTATAGTCCCACCTTTCTGCTGCTGGGAGGGCATCTTATTGAAAATTTTTATTTCTTTTTATTTCTTCTTGTGTTCATTATGGCAGTCAATGGTTACTGCCAAAAAAAAGAAAAAAAAAGGGGGAAAAGAATGCATCGTGAGGATATTAACAGCATTTCTGGTGCAGTGGTAGAACAGAACATAAAGAATACTATTGGAGTTGTAGGATGTCGCTTCATCTGAGGCATCGTTTCACAAAAACCTGATGTTGTGCTGGAACTCTCTAAGTGCAACCATTATATTTCATAAAGATCTAAAATAGTAGGTATTAGCTAGCAAATTAAAAGCAGTCCCTTCTTATGTTATATAATGTTAACCTGCATATGGGACCCACATAGAAACCTTTCTTCTGTCAGTTTCTTGTTGGATGCTGTGTATTGGAGACCACTGTACCAGCTTTGTGCAAAGCAGTGTATGGAAGCTGTTGAGTTCACTAGGAGCTGAGTATCTGTTGTCAGTGAAGATAAAGGTAATTTTCCTGAAGTGTACACAGGCCTAGCTCCATTACAAGTGAAGACTGAGTGCCAGTTTCAAAAGTGTCCCTTCCTAGTAGATTGAACATATGAATATCAATACCCCATTAACTGCTTGGTTGAAGACTGGAGCAGTTCCAAAGGTTAATGTAAAGGATGTACTGATCTAGCGCTCCCTTCTAAAAGGTTTAATAGAAAAAAAATGAAGCAATTGGATTTTAGATATTCACTTGAATTTTTTACTGGGAAAATTTTGTTTTGTAGCTTGTACATTATTTATATTGTAAATTAAATGAAAAAAATAGGGATAAGTGTTGAAAAAGTCAGTGTAACTTATTTCAGGTGACTTTGACTTTACCAAAAAAAGAAAAGTTGTTTTGCTTTTGGTGATCTCAGTTTAAAAAAAGAGATGTGTTTTTTAAATAATTAAGTAACTCCAAAGATATGTGATCCATTAAATTTGAGTTGAAATGTTTTTATTAAGCTGAATGGAGTTACAGTGGCCCATTGCAGAGGTATTTTGAATAATGATCATTGCTGGCATGTTCTAGTTGCAGAGATAAGTAAAGGAGCTACAAAATGGGAGTTGGACAGTGGTATTAGCATGGCCCTGCTTCTGGGCTAACGTAATCCGTTTCTCACTCAGGGTAGTTTACTTGGATGGAAACCACAATGATACATGCCAACTGGTGTTGGTGCCCACTTTACTCCTATCTAGCTGCAGTATTTTCTCAAAACACATTATTATGAGCTGAAGGATTTGGTTTTGTTTTTTTTTCCTTTGGCTGAGTAAAAATCTTAAATATCCTAAATACCATGAAAAATGTAAAATATACTATAGGGCAATTATGGCTGCTCCTAAATTTAGTCAGAATAAAGCGTTCATATAAAATAATTTCAAATATGAATATCACGCAAAAACTTGTCCTGTAAAAAGACAGCACTGTCATTAGCCAGCTGTATACAAATGGTCTTTGATTCTATAAATACTGATTCTCACATGTGAGCTAAAAAAAAACACTCTACTCAGTGTTTGGAGAAACCCATAGAGACGTCTGACATACTCGTCTCTATAGAAGCTGAATGTGCCAAACTCTTGTCACTGGACTTTCAAGGACTAAAATAATGCAGACCTGATTGTAAAAAAAAAAAAACATCTGCACTCTGCCATCTTAAATCTGATGAATTAATGGTGTCTTTTTGAACAGTAAGGGTGCCCTCTTTACATTATATTGTATTCTCTAAGGGCCTGGAGGTGTGCAATTTTTTGCTCATCAAAATGGAAAAAAACAATCTCCAGGTTTAAATCTGTCAAATTCCTTAAGAAAATAATGCCGTGAAAACCAGGAGTGAGATAGGCTATGAAGAAAAATAGTCCTTAATGCCTTTGGTGTCTAGGTTTTAATTCCTTAGGTGATCCTAAGTTATTTGGATACATGCTAGCACACTTATGATTTGATCATTTGCCATCTAGATATGAGAGGTCCAGAGTGTATTTTGGACTAGGATTACACTGAGTGAAGTAGGTTCCTGGTATTGTAATATCAGCTTTGGAATGATAGCCTGCTAAAAATGTAATAGTACAGGAGAACTACATAGCTCTGAGCATAAACACAGTCCTCAGTTCAGCACAGAAACTCTTCTGACTATTTGTAAATACAGAAATATACAATATTGTTTGTATAATAACATTTTGTTTTTTACTTCTTCCTGTATAAACGTAAAGAATAAGGACAAACAAAAAATGCAATGAAACAAGTTCAGAGTGACCAAATGCAAAGATGTATCAGACTTTCCATCAAGTCTTTTCCACAAATTTTCCTTTGTTCAGATATACCAAGAGTGCATTTATCAGGGAAGCTAAGGAGATGTTTTCCTCTGGGTTATCCACAGCCCCTGCATTAGCCTGTGCTGTAGAGCATAGGATTTTTGACATATCACCAAACACCTTCTTTGTCATTGACGTGGCCAGCCCTGTGATACTGAAAGGGTCCTTCATAACACAGTCAGATGGCTGTTTCCACAGGGTTCACAGTCTGGAAAGTGGAAGAGAAACACAAGCAAATCAAATGTGAGCTTTTCCATCCTCTGCTGGCTGGAATTCACAATTCAAATACTGGTTTTTTTACACAGTTTCTTCCACTGGATATTAAAAGCATAACAGCATGTTTGTATGTTCACCTATATAATTTTGTCTGTCTATGTATATTTTAATTTCTGCATTTACACCTACTGTAACTGCTTACCTACAGAAACACAACAGTAAGTATGGAGTGAAAGGATGAGATTTGTGTAAATTATAATGTTAGCCTATTCAGGGCAGTAAGCTAATGACCACCCAGCTCTTAGTATTTGGGGTATGTGAGGTGACTGTAAAGAAGCATAAACATGTTTTTTAAATTCTGCTGTAGTGTAGCTTGAAAAAGAGTGGCTGAACAATTGGTAACCAGCAGAACAATTAATTTATTGAACTTACACAACCTCCTCCCCAAAAGGCAGTGGGAATTTACCATTCTCCAGCTTACATGTGTTGCTCCTGTTCATCTTTTGCACCTCTTTTATCAGTCTGCCCTACAACAAAGAAGTCTGTGCAAATTGTACCTTGTGGCTATGACTTTTCAGAGATAATGGAAAAGAACTTGCAAGTGCAGAAATAGTTACAACACAGGACCAAGTCAAGTGAGGTTTTTGGCCTGATTTCTAAGGTAGCTAGAGGAAAAAAGGTAAAAAAAATATAATATTTCATCAGGGACTAAAAAAAAGGAAGCATAGATCCATTGGTCTGAAGGTATCCTGATGCTTTACACTCAGATAGACCTTATCAAAAATAACATAATAGTAGGAAATGTGGAACTGATTTCAATTTGTGTATGCTTTCATTGCAGGAATATCAAATTGATATATTTTTTGCCCAGACATGGACAGATAGCCGTCTTCGCTTCAACAGCACCATGAAAATACTGACTCTGAACAGCAACATGGTTGGCTTGATTTGGATCCCAGACACAATATTTCGAAACTCAAAGACAGCAGAAGCTCACTGGATCACCACCCCCAACCAACTCCTCCGCATATGGAATGATGGCAAGATCTTGTACACTCTCAGGTGAGCACTCATTGAGGTGCAGTGATGAAAACTTCTCTTATCTCTGCTGTGGTAGTAGTAAGTTTCAGCGGTATCTTTGTTCTCCTCTGCTGTGTTCTTTGTGATGCTTACCTGACCATGCTTGACAAATATGAAATATTCAGGTGTAAGTACTGCTGAGTTTAAAAAAAACAAACTTGTGTCTTTCTAAAAAAGAAACTTTGAGAAATAGGTCTGTCTAAATTGTAGAAGTTCCCTTTTCTAGTACCTATAATAAAATCAAGAGCATGTAGTCCCATAAAGCCTGTCAGAAACCTTTCTGATCAGACTTAGATGCAGGGTTGGATAAAATATTTCTAGATTCATGCTAGTGCAATTACTTGATTCTTCAAATAAGTCACACTGGAAGATATTCTGTCATATCTCATTGCAGGGTGAATTGCTTGAGGAAAGGCTTTTAGAGTTTTTCTATCTTTGTGATACCATCAGCTCTGTGGTATTAGAAATACTGTATACATTTGCATTAAAAAGTCTGTGGAAATCAAAATATGTGTTTACTTATGGAAGAGATGAATTGCTCAGAAGGGAGCTTTTGCCATAAGCCATATTCCACACAGCAAGCTGTTTCAGAAACATCCCTTTTATACTACATTTTCTCCAGTGATTGTATTCAGCCCTTTCTGTGCAAAAGCATGTTCTTATCATGATTGCAATTGCACTTGGGCTTCAATAGAAAGTCTTTGTCAAACAATAAGAAAGGAATTAAATAACTAGATAAGCTACTAATATTTTTAGTGCCCTTCTGTTCTTAAGCTTGCTCTAGTGTAAACAGCTCTTGCTTATTTCAGTAGCCTTTAGATAAAGCTTCAGGGTTACGATGTCAGCTCCAATACCCTCTTGGTTGGATTAGGGATTTCATTTTTTGTTTTGATGGGGGTTTTTGTTTGGTTGGGGTATCTTTTGTGTTTAGTTGTAGGGTTTTTCTTCTGTTAAGTCCTGTGTCAGTATTTCACAGCAAGTTAGGTGTCTACCTAATAGAAGTTAGACTTACTTAACTGTCACTAAAGAGACTATTTGTTGAATGGACTGCAAAATTCTTCTAAAACAGCTAAAAAGGGGGTGGATTGTTTGAATAAGCATTTTTAGTTTTTAAAAGAAATTTTCAGTCCTTTTTGCCTACTCAGGTCAGCTTCCTTTTTTACAGAGGAGCTGTTAGAATCGTAGAATCACAGAACAGTGAGGGTTGGAAAGTATCTTAAGATAATCTAGTTTCAGCTCCCCTGCCATAAGCAGGGACACCTCACACTAAACCATGTCACCCAAGGCTTCA
>JBAFWW010024422.1:0-10838 GCA_036873685.1 Agapornis canus
TTTAAACCAAGAAAAGTTATTCTATTATGAACTTGGAATTATTTTGTGCTTTTAAAAAAAAAAAAAAAAAAAACCAAAACTTTATTTATTTTTAAAAATCACTGAAGGTGATTTTTAAAAAACCATTTTTCCTTTATAATGTTTTTACTAGAGACATTTACTATTTGTACATTATCTTTCAAGTAGTAGTACCAGTTTGAGTTCTCTTCTTTCAGATTTCAGTATCATAAGGAATAACTAAAGGGGGCAGAAAGCCTACACCTCTTCAAGAAAGAAGATGAGCTTTAATACCAGTTCTCTTTCTGATGTAAGTTGTAGCTGCAGTACTTCACAGGAAAACAAATATTTTATGGGAAACCTCATGAATCCTCTCCTCTATTTTTATCTTTCTGTCCTACTATTGCAACTACCTTGTCTTTTAGTCCCCCAAAATTTATTTCTCTTCAGAACGTACCAGATCTGCAACTAGGAGTAGATTTCTTTTTTTCTGTTGCTCTTACTATATTTCTCCTTGTCATCTCTTCAAAAGTTTTGCTCTTTGTTTAGCTATACATAGTCATCTACATTCTTTAATAGATCTAGATATATGCTCTTCTGAAAACTAAAAGTAGAGGCCTAAAATTGATATAGATATTGTGATGCTTTTTTCTCGAAATTTCTACATATCTTATACCAATGCTATGGAAAGCAGTATAGTGACATTGCTACAGCAGTTAGTACAGGCTAACTATGTGAAGTGTATTGTGTAAATCCAAATGGGGGAAAAATATGCCTGTACTACTTTAATTTCTCAGAGTAGTTAGGCATGGCAATGCACTGAATTACTGTAAGCATGTTTTCTGCCATTTGAACTCTCCAAGGTACACACATCTGTGAGCATGCCTGAGGAAAGTCAGATTCTGAGGATGAGTTTAGGAGAGGTCATTATATTGAGAAGGCGAACATACAAGTTAATCAACAGAAAATATTAAAGAGGAGGATAGGTCTCTCAGGCTTTCCTTCAATAAAGCACAACAGGATTTAAATTAGATTTTAGAGAGAATTTTGACTGATTAGGAGAAGATTCTTGACTCCAAACTCCAGGCATCCAAAACTACTCCCTATTTGCTCCTATGTGGTGTTTTGAGTTAGCTTATTCTTAGTGCATCTCCTCAAATGAATTTATTCTACTTCACATAAAATACATAGTATTTGGGGGACATGATTTAAAATATGTAGTATTTGGGGTCACAATTTAAAGCTGGTGTCTCCTGTGTTTTAGTTGAAGCTTGACAACTCAAGGACAGACCAGAAGACTTCAAAATCAGTTTTGTGTTTCCTTTTAATTTTTCTAATTGTATGGTTTTTTTTCCCCTTACTAAGCAATTTAAGGAGGGGATTTCTGTCTTAAAATAACTTGTATTTGTGGCCTGAGAATGTTCTATATCTCCTCACATAGATCTGGGAATTAAACTTCTGAATGTTATCACAGGACAACACAGACCTGACTGCCTTCTCCAGCCGCATTTAGGAGGAAGCTAGTGCAACGAATAGGGCTATGGCCATTCACTGTTGAATCAAAAATTGACCCCTGGCCTTACAAGACTGCCTCTAGGTTACTTATGATTAGCCCATTATGTTGCAGATTTATCCTTAAGGGAGTTAATTGGGATGGTAGAAAACATGGCCAGAGCATAAATAAGAGGTGAGTTTCAATGCTAAAGGGCTCAGTGCTTGAGCTGGCCCCCTGGCCCTTATCTACCTAAGTAGTACATATGTCACTGGAACGCCTCTCTGTACTTCCTAGCTGCTTGAGGAAGACCAGGTAGGGCTGTATATAGTTTGTAAATCCCTGTAAAACATATCTGTAAAATAATCTTGATAGCCATGAACAGGGTGTTGCCTGGGGATTCATGGGCATGTCTGGAAGCTCAGGCTCAGCTGCCAGCCTACTTGCTTCACAGATGTTTGTGTAAGTAATTCAAGATCCCCAGGGATGTCCAACAGCAGAGATAGGCTCCTGAGAACTTACTTTTTAGAGCTAGGCGACTACTGACAGACAAATGGCACTTTTGAGGTTTTATGAGCCCCAGCTAACAGTTCAAGTTATTGAAGTTTGAGGCTAGTAAGCTTTTTAAAGAATCTAAAATGGGATTTAGCCCAGTACTAAGAAAACCCAAGAGGTACCAAAATATTTTGTATAAGCTACCTGGGTTTCTTTTTAAATGTCACCTTAGTGTGAATTGCTATCAGCAGCAGAGAAATAATTTTTATGACTCTGGTGTAAAGCACACATTATTTTTTCTTTGTAAGAATAAAACCTTCTACTGAAAAAAACCCAACCTTTTCTGTTTCACACACAAAGCATTGCTAGTCTTAGCCTGAAGTGGGTGCAAGGTAACCATTTGAGTCTAATTACCGAACCAGGTTGAGTACTGCCAGTCCAACAAAACCCCAGCTGCAGTTTTTAATTGCGTCAAATGAGCTCCTAAATAACTATGTGGAGTTAAACCACAGCACAGAGAACACATTATAAGTACATGGAAGCTTTGGACACCCAGGGCTTCAGAGTGCTCAATTAAACTTTCCTTGATTATTCAATAGAACAGAAGTGTGCAAATTAAAGGCTTTCATGCTACAGCAGGCTACGACCTCATTCTCCAGTTTCAATATTGCAATGGAACTTAATTAAGATATTTCCCATACAAAGCATAACCCTAGAGGTAAGTTTTGTTCCAAATACCTCATATAGGCACCTTTCCTGCTGCTAAGTGAATGGCTCTTGGTGAATCAAAATAAATATTGTTCTGGCATAGAATCACTTTTATTGTGTACACTGAGAAAGTAACAGTATGAAATCATTAGAACATTTAACTCACCATGATAAAATACAGTAGCTAAAAAGCCTTGTTCTCATTGCATTCAGACTGTAAAGTGTCTTAAAAATAGTTTGGGGATCACTCATACCAATTCCTGATTCTGCGATAGACAGTATGAATAGGAATAAACTGTATTTCATCAGGCATGGGTAATTGCAAGTGTAAAATTTTCACCCCACCTAGGTCAGTGGTACAAAACCAGGAAAATCTATATTCAAGTAGAACAAACACTTTCATCTCAGGATATCTGTTGGTTCGTATGTGTCATGAAATCTGTTTTTATTAATAATGGCAAAGTACATTGTAGTCACTACATGAAAGACTTTTAAATTCAATGTATTATTAATTATACTACCAGAATGCCAAACACATTGGTCATGCTCATGTAAATATACTGGTTTAGTCACCTATATTTTGCTTAGAACCACTGAAATTAATTGCACTTATTAAATTGCACTACTAAGGTAGAAGTCTTAGACAATACAATTATTTAATCTCAGTGCCAAATTACTTTCATACCAAGACTTTTTGTATTATTGGAACAATTTGTGCACCTCTAAATTTTTAAATTATGTCCCAGATTACATTTCTAATTATAATGTAAACAGTATAGAGCTATTTTGCTTTGAACAGGTATTTCTAAATAATTATTAGTGAAATCAATTGCTGAAAGCAAAAGGGCCTTTTAATCTTATTATGCATTTTGTTTGATGACATTCACCTAAGCAGGCTGAGAAAGCCATTTCACTTTAAAGCTTTGCCTCAATCATTATACAAATTCATCAGCCTCAGATTATTCCCAACTGACTTTGGCATTTCACTTGTATTCTGTTATCATTGTCTTTATTCTCCCATTCAAAAAGTGATATTATAAGCTGATGATTTGGTACCATTTGTTGACTGAACATCAGTTCATTCTTTTTGAGAATGAAACTTTCAGTTTCATTTCAGGAAATTAAAAAATTAAACAGTCCAATATTGACATAAAAATTATATTATTTCATGGTATTTTATTCATGTGGTTTATAAGCTTAAATCACCCCTGAGTCATCTAAAATCTATTCATTGTAATCTCTGATTTTTTAGGCACATGTGCTGTATTAGATCTAACTAATGACACTGAAGATGGAAACCTCAGTTTAACTAAAGTACACTTCAAGAAGCTAAGACTACATACAGATATTTTACTTCTGAACATTTACATTTAGTGTATTCTTTTTAAAGATGAATATTTTCCCCTCTAATTCATTCTTGTATGCATTATAAATCCAAATGCCAAAAAAATAAACAAACACATTCAGATATAGTTTTCCGATAATTCTGATAATTCTGAATTATTCTAATAATTCTGATAATTTCTGATAATATCCCTAAAATTTCTGAAAAACCACAAACAAAAAAACCCTGTAAATAACTAAGGTAACTTCAAAATGCATTCTGACTCAAGACTGAAAAAACCCCAACATATAATCGTTCCAGTTTCTATGATAAGTGTCAGGGGATGTCAAGTGAATTCAGAGGAAAAGCATACCCACTTCTTCATAGGCTAGGTATAAAGACTAGAGTTAGTAAAAGGAATAAAGTTTATTTTATGTTAGCACTGCTGAATAGTGGTGAAGACATGGACACGTAGTGACTTTGTACCAGTGTGTGTGGGGTAAATGGTTGCCAGGGCTCTGTCTGGGTTAGGGGTGAATTTTTGGCCACGCCAGCTCACAGGAGAGTCAATAAATATTTGCTGTGGCCCCAGTGAAGCCTCTTCTTTGAAGCAAACAATTCAATCAATAGCTAATATCTGTACTTTCTTACTTAATGTTTGAGTGTTGGATCATATTATTACAGAACAGCACAGACCTTCTCTCAGTCTGCTCAGTCCTGCAAGTAGAGTTCATACACGTTTAAAAAGAAGACTGGGCAGAGGAAGGAAAGAAAGGAAGAAAGGAAAGAAAAGAAGAAAGGAAGGAAAGGAAGAAAGAAAAGAAAGGAAGAAGGAGGATAAGAAGGAAGAAAGGAAAATAAGAAGGAAGGAAGAAAGAAAGAAAAGATAAATTCCCAGAAGGTACAGATGAGTTTGAGGTAGTCAATCAAGAGTATAAAAATGACTTTTCAATCAAGCTATGTGTGCAAAATGGTATTCGCACAAATAAGTCTTAAAAAAAATCTAACTTTGTAACTGTTGTGTGTTTGGATGTATATAATGTCAGCAATAGCCATTAGACAACTTCTCACAAACTACCTTGACAAAATGTGACATCCTCATGAGTTTAGTGCTATGAAATGCTGGAGTGGCAAATAATTCTTCTTAATGTTTCACCAGTTGGAAAATAAATAATGTAAGATACCTGGTCATTAAAGTGTCTCATGGAAAAAGAGACTAATACTGAGATATGGTATCATTAGGGCTTGCTTAAACCAGAAAGAATGAGGGAGGAAACACATTTGTTAAGTCAAGAGATGATTCTCTAGGAAATTTTTTTTTGTTCCCTCTACAATATGATGATATATTTAGAAAACTGTCAAATTTCAGTCAGTCTAAGGAAAAAGTACACAATAGCCACCCCACTGATGCTTAAGACCAGTGCACAAATGTGCAGAAATGATTTTTACTGTACAATTTCATAGTATTGAGAAGCTGCTAATTAAAGTATTATCATCAGCTTCCAATTTCTTTTATGAGTGAAGAGTCAAGTAATATTTTCAGGAAAGCAATTGAAAAGACAGCATTCTTTCTTCATATAGAACTAATATAGAAGTAATTACAGGAACAGATGTTCTCTTACCACTTTCAGCTGTCCCAGTTGCAACAATCATCCCTTTTAATTGTTAAACACCTGTCTTTTATTATATTTGATAGCAATTCTTAATTTCATTCAATTTCCAGTCTATTTTCTGGTTTTCAAAATGTTTTATTTCTCTAATGCCTATTTACATGGTTTATTACCTTAATTACTTACTTTAATCTTGAGAACCCTAAAAAATTATTATAGGATTAATTGTGCAGGGAAGTAGTGTTTCTTGCTTTTAGTCTAAAGCAGATAGTTGCTCTCCAGTCTTTCTGGAACAAAAAAACCCAAAAAAATAAAAAAGAAAAGGTGTCCTGAGTATTAAGAGTTTCTTCTCAGTGGTAACTATTGATTTTTATGAAGATATAATCTTGCTCCTCAAACTACTGTCACTGTAGCATGCCATTGTTGAGTTTGGTCAGTGTCTGAGTATCACAAATAAAAGTAAGAAATAAAATTAACCTAAGGTGATCATTTCTTTCAATAAAGAGCAACAGTGAAGAAGAATCCATAACATCTTATTCTAACTTTCTGTCACATGCAGACCATGAAGTGTTTTTTGTGGTTTTGGGTTTTTAGATTCTGGCCCATCTCAGATAATCATTGCAGGAAATCTTTCAGTCATCACATACAGTGTGCCTAAGGGAAAACGTTTTTCCTCTGAACTCATTATTATTATATTGCCTGACAAATTAAAATTAATTTCTAAATTCCTGTTTGCTTCTTTATTTTTTATGGAGTTTGGTACCATGGCAAGATTTTCTCTGTGGGTGTGTCTGTGCATCCACATGTTTAAGTATGGAAGGATTCTACAGAAAAAGAAGTAGCAGGGTTTTTATTTTGTATAAATAATTATACAATGGTTAACTGTGAAGATTCACATATCAACGATCTGAAGAAAAATACTGTATTCAGACCTAACATTTCACAAGCTAAAAAAAGTTAAATATTACTATCTCTGTTTACCTGAAAGACTGTTGGATCTCCCATTATAATTTTTATGACTTAAAATTTAAAGCATGCAATAACAAAGGCTCCTTGGCTACAGCAGTGGCTTGCTGTTTTCATTGCTGTGAGCCTTTTATCTCCACAATGATACCTCTAAAATTCACGCAAGCAAACAACCTGCATAATATAATTATGCATTTCTATAGTTGAGTGCATTAGTATATCTCAAAATGTTTTATTAAAAGATGGCATAATTTTGAATTATGCATGATAAAGTTAAGCTAAAGAATGTTAACATTTTTGCTCTAAGACAAGTAGAAAAACTGGCAAAGAGTTTCCTCTCTAAACTGAATCATTTGCAGTCCTCATTGCAATTATGAGTCTTTCAGTGCCAGCTCTAGGCATTGACACAGAAAGCACTTGCTGACAGCAGCAAATTTCTGGGAATGGCCTTAGCAAGCCTGTGCCAGGATACTTGGAAACACATCTGTGCCACCCTATAACAGATACTGTACAACTGTGTCCATAGTTATAAGGCGTGCAAGCCACAGATCATAAGAGGACCCTGCCCTGGGCCTGAGGCACCCAAAGCTGTTCAGGTGCACCCACAAAATTACAGCAAAGTCAGGAGTTAACCCACTGAAGTTCAACAACATGACAAGTTTCATATCATAATTACTTTTGCCTTTCACGAATATATGCCACTAAGTCGATGGCTTTCACACATTATCAGGGAAAAGAAAAACAGGGAAAGTGCTAATTGTTTTCAGGGATTTTATTGATGTTCCACTTCACTAAATTTCCAAATTAATGTAGAGGGTGTTTGTCCCTGTTCTAATGATGGCAATCTAGTTTTCAGTTCTACTTTATCTTCATTAGTGCTATTTTTTTGTTCAGTTACAGACTTTATGAATCAAGCCAAAAATCATAAGCTGCACTTCAGTAATTGAAAGTTCAGTCTCAGTGTTTTTAATGAAAAGCTTCACATCCGCTTCTTTAATCATCTTCAGAAGTGTTTAATTCCTTCCAGAGGTGTATTTGTTCCTCTTCTGTTGTCTTACTGTTTAAGATATCAATGGTATATTCTTTATTAACCAGCCTTTAATGTTATAGTTATGCAAGGTGACTTGAGTTTTTATCACAGTTAACACTGGCAAATCTTAATCCTAGGCAAAATCACAATGCTGTAGCTCATGTAGCTCATGACTTTGAAAATACTTTGATTTGTTCACTTCTCTCTCTGTGGCTTTTACTGATCACACAACTGCTAATGAAATGAATGAGAATTCTCCATAGATCAAGATTGCCAGAGCTAGATTACTTTAACTTTTATTCTCATCACTTGCTTGTCTAAGACAGAAAGTGACAAATTCAGGTGTTCAGATGTTATACTTTTTTTGGATATTGCAATGTGTTTGTTTGCAGTTTCAACACTTAAGTTTGCCAAGTGCTCGCTCCTTTGAGTATACTTTTGAACTTGTAAAGAATACTAAATTAGTCTGCTACCAGGAACAAGGTGCTGAGTAAGTCATCAACATACTGAGCACTATGTCTGACATTTTGCCTTGTGGATGTGGGACTTTGTTCTGGAAAGAATAATTGATCAGCTTTAGAAATGTCTAAATAGGTAATTAGGTATGTTTAGTTATCTAAAAGTTTTCAACAATATTGCATTTTAAAATTAATTCTGATCAACCACTGTTCCATTTAATTATGAACTTGTGGAATTTTGCTTGTGATTCTTTCCTGGAGGGAGGGAAGGGTGAGAGAAGGCAGTGGGAGGAGAGACAAGGAGGAGGTGAGAAAAGGGAACAACAAAAACTCCTCTTGATACATTTTCTCACTCCTACTACTGAGTAATAAACTTTGGCTTTGAAAAAGTGCACAATGTAACTGTGATTAATGCTCACCAGGAGGTCTAGCTAACATTTCTGGGACTGACAAAAATGGAGAAATCTAGTGAAAAAATAGATGCTGTTGATAAGTGTACCCATAACTCAGAAGTGTGTTATAATAACAGGTTGGCTTAAGATAACAGAGAAATTAATTTTACCCTCTGCTGTGTTCTAAGTAAAAATGCTTCCCATAACTTGCTACCTGCTGTCTTTTAATATAGTAATTATGTCTGGGCAAGTTTTTTCTGCTATTAATCTATGCCTTGAAAAGCCTGATTCTGGTAAGTAAATATTAAATTTTTAATCTCGGTGTCAGATAATTTAACCATTTCACCTAGGAAAAAACTGTTAGGAAGAATATAGTGTCTGTTTTTACATAAACAGGTAGTAGCTAACTAAAGTCTATTTCTTCCTGGTCCTAAATGTGAGCCTGCATCTCTCAGGCTGCACATGATTTACCATCCCAAAGGGTTGTGCACACATGTCTTTAGACGGAAGAGGAAGGCGAATGCTCGTGGCAACAAACAGTCTCTCTTCTCTTTTGAGGAAATTGTACAAATATTTTTTCTGTGAAACATTTGAATGTACGTTTTTGCAGCCTTTAATTTAGTCTAATAGCAAAGCTCAAATATTAGTATTAATTCTTACCTAGAAAGCACAAGCTTGTGACAAACTCACTGTTAACTTTCCACTGATCGGAAACCTCCAGGCATGCTGAATGTAATAGGGGAGCTTCACTCTGATTAGGTGTCTAACCACCAAATACGCCACTGTGAAGTACTTTGTGTTGCTGGCTTTTTTCCAACAAAACTCTGTAATTTTTTGTGGGCAATGAAAACAGTGGTGTGTATTATACTGTCATATCTTTGATCATCAGCAGACTGATGTCTTGGAAATGTCCTCTTATGTACCTCATAAGCTTCACATAGCTTAAAATTGTTTAATAATTCTGCTTTAATTAGATTTATAGTGTTTAAAACAGCAAGAAAAAGTATGCATTAAGGTCAGTAAAAAAGTGCTTTTAATACATTGCAACTATTCACCTTGTTCAAACAGTGTGTATGTAACAATGGCATATACCAACCAATATACAGCTTCTGATCCAGAAATGAAAGTGAAGATCCTGCATCTCTCCACCTGTAGTCCATAGCCTGGGAGTAGCCCATGCTCTGCTTTACCTGTGGGACTGTGAATGGTGTCCTCAGGTATGCATGACTTCCTGTTCTGAAAAGACAAGCAATGGGTTTTTCCTTAGGCTATGAACTAAAATGTTGTGAACCAGTTTTTAACATTATTTTGATTATTAAAAATATATGATAAGCCTATGCACTTTTTTTTTTTTTCAACAGCAAAAATTATTTTTTTTCAAGAGCAAATAGTAGTTCCAATTTTCCATTTGTATAACACAAGCAAGAGTGGGAAAGACTGACTAGAACCAACTCCTTTTGCCTAGAGCTTTTATATATCTTGAGATCAAGTAAAGTTGCCTAGAAATATCACGGAAAGATGTTTTGCTGATTTCGGATCTTGTTCAGTATCTGCTTACTTCAGTACTAATAGTTTTATTTACACAAGGGTACTGAAACAAATATATGAAAAGGTGTAACTATTTTTTCATATTAATGTCACCAGAATTTTCAGAAAGCTCCAAATAGTCTTTCCTGTGTTCTTTGAAATGCCTTTTAAAGTGCATTTACTAACTTGAGTTAAACTGAGAAGTTATAAATTGAACTGACCCTGTAAGGATAATGATAACTTTCACATCTCACAGAGTGCACTCTCTCCAAATATCATCTATTTTCATTGCAAGGCACATTACTGTGCCAACTCCTTGTGTGAATTATTCTTTGTAGACTCTGTAAAACGATTATATTAGAAATTAATAAAATCAAACCCCAGAAACACAATACAAAAGCCCTAAAAGCACTTGTAAAATATTAAACATGAGCTGTGAAGTACACATAAAGACAGTTATTGCTCAATGGAATGTAATTTGATAGAAGAGAAATAAAATAGTGGAATTATGATTTGCAGAAGTTTCTTTTAATTTTACATATGAATTATAGCTTCAGAACAGAAAATTACAGAGGTTTAAAGTGAAAATATTTAATGAATAATTAAATATATTATGATTTTTTTCTTTTTTGTAATACAAGTTGGATGCTATCTCTATTCAATTGTTTTAAATACATCTTATATTACTGTTGTTTATCAAGAATGCACTACATAGATCCTTAGGGATTTTTTTTGGTCTTCTATTTGAGAAACTGTTGCCACATGAAAACATGGAATTTCTTTGGTTTTGTTTCTGTTTTGTTTTTTTTTTTTTTTTTTTTTTTTTTTTTGGTTTTTTT
>JBAFWW010024423.1:0-11773 GCA_036873685.1 Agapornis canus
ACCCCTTGTCCTGTCACTACAGTCCCTAATGAAGAGTCCTTCCCCAGCATCCCTACAGGCCCCCTTCAGATACTGGAAGACTGCTCTGAGGTCTCCACGCAGCCTTCTCTTTCCCAGGCTGAAGACCCCCAACTTCCTCAGCCTATCAAATTACCTATTATTACTACCAAATTATTACCTGTTCTTCACCATAGATACCTCTCTCTGAAAAAGAAACTACATGGCTCTGTCATCAGGTATATATCTTCCTGGTGATGGAAAGATGATTCTTATGGAAAAATCTCTATTTATTTGCTTGCCACCGTTCTGCACCAGTCTATTATTATCTATCTGCCTTTCATTTTCTAACCCAGCTGCAGTTGTGGATATCTTCAATATGTACATACTTATTAATACTTATTTAAAGGTCCCTTTTTGTGGCTATTTTTTCAAGAATTCAAATCTAAGTAGGATTACTGGTATGCAACTTTAATGAATCCCTCCATGACCCCTCATCCCACTGAGGGGCAGTAGAGGGAATTCCATTGCTTTAGGAATCCTATTTCTGAAGTAGACTAAATTTTGATGTCTTTAGTGAAATGAAATAGGGATTATGAATATTGTCCTGCAGTTCTAATTCTGCAAAATCTGAGGCAGTAGTTGAAGTCTCATTAAAAATGGTGACTTACAGTCTCGTCCTGAGTCAAATCTATTTTCCATGCAAATGAAAGTTTTGAAAGCACTTCTCCTTTTGGTTTCCCTAAGTATAGTATAGCCCTGGCTTAGGCAACACTCCTTTAATTCTAGACTAGTCCGCTCCATTTTTTTCTAACATATAAAGCATTTATTGTCTGAAGCAGCAGACTAAAATATGGTAATTACAGAAACAGTTACTTTTAGTTGTAGAACTACTATTTTATAGATTGTTGGAAATACCTTTTTCACTGAAATTTGCTGTTATTATTAGACATAGATTTATTTTTACATAAAAAAATGCCTGGTAGGAAGGACAGATCTTTCTTTAACCAGTGTCCTGGGCTCAGCAGTAGCAGTCATTTTTTCTCCTTAGTAGCTGGTGCAGTGCTGTGGTTTTGACTTTCAGCCTGGGAACAGTGCTGATAACAGCGATGTTTTTAGTTGCTGCTCAGTAATAGTTACTCCGATCAAGGACTTTTCAGTCTCATCCTCTGCCAGGGATGAGGGGAAGCTGGGAAGAAACAGAGACAGGACACCTGTCCAAAGAGATATTCCATACCACAGCACATCATGCCCACTATTTAAACTGGGGGCAGTTACCTGGAAGGGTTAGGTCACTGCTGGGGTCAGCCTGGGTATCGGTCAGCGGGTGGTGAGCGGTTGTATTCTCTTCCCTTGTTATTTTCCTTATTATTATTATTATTGGTGGTGGCAGCAGTGGTTTGTGTTGTACCTTAGTTACTGGGCTGCTCTTATCTCAACCCGTGGGACTTACATTCTTTCAGTTCTCCTCCCCATCCCTCCAGGAGTGGGGGGAAGAAGGGAAGGTGGGGGAGGAAAGGAACGTGAGTGAGCAAGTGGCTGCATGGTTCTGAGTTACCAGCTGGACTTAAACATGACAACCATGAAAGCCAGCAAAACAATGTAATTCTAAGCAGGTGAGAAAATTAAATCCCCTGGTTTTGAGAAATGAAAATTAATTCATTTTGAGCTTAAACTTCATTTTTAATCATCACAAGATATTCAACTGCCAATGGCTAAATTGAAAGCAAAGAAATGCAAGGTACCAAATGTAGCTATTTGGCTAGGGAGATGTTCCTCATTGTGAGAATAGCTGCTTCAAGTTGGTTATAGCTCGGTGAGATTTTTGGTTGTTTTTAAAACTTGGAAGACTAGTGGCAGTGAGTTTCAGATCTTAAACTGTCCATTTCAACTCTGCATTCATTGTTCAGAAGCTGTAGTATACTGCTTATCGGTAGAGAAATTAATATCTGATTTTTCCTTCTCTTCAGCCACCAGAGAAAGAGGGTGGCCTGCCTCGCCAGGTCGGCAATAAAACGGAGTGTGGTCTCTTGGGATTTGTCCTGGATTTAAAGCAGGATTATGAGCCTGTTCGAAACCTCATCCCCGAGGAGAAGCTCTATAAAGTTTACACCTTCAACTCCGTGAGAAAGTCAATGAGTACTGTCATTAAAATGCCAGATGGCAGTTTCCGAATGTACAGCAAAGGAGCTTCTGAAATCGTGTTGAAGAAGTAAGTTCCAGGGGATTAGTTGCTGTGTTTTTCCAAAAGGCAAAGTGTTCTGACACTAGTAAGACAATGGGAGAATTGTGGTCCTAGGAACTTGCTACTTACAGGAAAAATATGACACGCTATAGGAGTATAACCTGTTATTGTTATTTTCTAAATATATTTTTTTAAGTGCTCACCTGTGCAGGACTCTTTGGCTTATTTTTCTTACCACTGGCTAGCCAAAGATTTGGGTCTGCATTCAGCAGTACACAGATGGGGGGTTTATGTTCAACCCCTTTGGAAAATAAGGGTTTTTCAATTTCATTGTAAGTTGTCAGCTCATTAATTACATGGTTATTGAGGAAATAATGGCTGAAGAGCTCTTGGTGTCTTTGTAATAAATTGCAAACAAAATCTCTCTGGCAGCTCAGTAGTGAATCTTAGAATCATAGAATCTTCTTGTTTAATGTAGATATTTAGACTGGAAATTCAAACCTTGCCATCAAAAAAGGAAACTGTTGAATGAAGTATGCTCACACAAGGAAATACCTATCAGCAGTCATGCAAATACACAATCAACTTATGTACTTTCTCAAATGCAACAGATGTTCTAGGATCCTTAATGCAGCTGGTGAGCCTCGGATCTTCAGACCCCGTGACCGAGATGAAATGGTGAAGAAAGTGATAGAACCCATGGCCTGTGATGGGCTGAGAACCATCTGTGTTGCCTTCCGAGACTTCAGCAGCAGCCCAGAGCCTGACTGGGACAACGAAAATGACATATTGTCTGACCTGACTTGCATTTGTGTTGTTGGCATTGAAGACCCAGTAAGGCCAGAGGTATATTGATTCTTATGTTATAAAACATTTCTCAGAGAAACGCTCTCAGAGAAACTACAGGTTTCTTGTAGGTTTTATCTGTTTTTTCAATTTTAATTGGCTCTGTCAAAGATGGTAGAAGTGAACTTTAGAAACAGCCTTCCCTTGCTAATAAGTCAAATAATTAACCTGATAAAAATCTACTATTAATCAACTAACATTTAAATAAAGCAAAATAGGGTGTTCTGAATGACGGCATTGAGATGACTTAACCTTCTCTCCAGGTGTAGTATTCAGCAGAGGTTTTATTATGCTCCCAGGTATTAAAGAATTTCCCTTTAAGTAATGCAGTGATGTGCAACTCTGACAGGAAAGATGTGCAGTGATTAGAATTGCCATGTTTCTGTGATTTTAACTGCTGTGGGCTCACTTCCCACAGAAGTTGCAGTCAGGCTTGGAGTCTATGCAACAGTTGCCACTTTACTAATTGGCTTAAGATTGTAACTGGTGGCTACTCAGGAAAACTGGTTTTAGTGCATTTGGGCTATTGAATTTGCTGTGGAAAGGCTGCAGATTTTATGGTTACTATACTTCAGTGGCTTGTACAAACACGACTAAAGTTTCCACTTAACTGAGACAATCAGCTTTGGCTGTGAGTTAGTGGAAGCATGTGCCTGCTCCTGCACTTACAAGATTTTTGGGGCTGACAAGAAATCTGGAGAGTGGCTTTTGACATGGGCCTGTAGTGACAGGACAAGTGGGAATGGCTTGAAACTCACAGAGGGAAGATTTACACTAGACATTAGGGAGAAATTCTTCACTATGAGACACTAGCACAGGTTGCCAGGAGAAGCCCAGATTTATTTCCCTGAGTCCTTTATAAAGTCCACTCTTCTGACAGTTGCAACTTTGGAAACTGACATTACAACTACAGGTACCAACTGCATAACTACTTTCTGTTATAATGTAGAGTAAATCTTGCTTAGGTGCAGACTCTACAATAAACTCCTGATCTCTACAACCATCATACACACAGTATTCACTTTATCTGTTGTCAAATGGTCTCTTGCTGCTAACCCATCTGCCCCTACACCTGACACCTAAAACTGTTTTAAAACCTTAAAATGCTCTGCCTGCAGCAATCCCTTAATGCTCTAGCTCACCTATATTTCACTCAGAAAGTTTCTAAGTGCCAGTGACACTGGAGCGGTGACTCAGTCCTCTTTCCCTCCAAACTGGTTCATGGTCCATGTGAGAAAATAGCTGTAGGTCAGGTTGTGTGTGTGTGACAGGCTGAGGGGATGGGTAGCACATTATCCAAATAATGAGGGATTTGCACTCATTATTGAAAATAGCTGCAAACTATCCAGTCATGAGATTATGATGAGAATGTTTCAGAAGAGAACCGTTCTCCTCTTGTAGGGAATGATTGCTTAGGAGCTTGAGGGAAAAATGAGTAGTGTTGCTAAAAATAAAGAGGTCAATTCTGACTTCCATGTAACGGATCAAAGCAGGTGAAGGCAGGAAAGCGCTTTATTTCTAGATAATTATGTGAATAATGTATTGAATTTCTTGTAGTTAGCACCAGAATATGCAATAACACTTCTTGCTTTATTGCAAGACACATAGCAAGATGTTTATTATTTCAAAATTTTGCCAAATGTTGGACAAGTGGGTTTTGGGGCTTTGGGTTTGCCTTTTCTTCTTTTTCATCCCCTCTTCCCTCTTTGCTGTTTTTAAGTGGTAATAATGTCATGAGAACTTTTAGAACAATTCATTTATTATTACACCATGGATAGAAAGTAGTAGCAGTGCCTTAGGAGAAAGGAAGGAACAAAAAGAACAACTGAAGCCAGCAAAACTCCAGTAAATCTCAGACAAACTGGCTAGGTCTGGAATATATGATTTAGTGGGAATATCATACTATACATATATTACAGTGGTGAAATCCTCATTGTAGAGACAAATAGTAAGATGTTGAGATATTTGTTATAAGGGATGTTAGTATTTTGCCAGAATTATGCCCACTTACTAAACAGTCACCACTAGACACCACATTCCAAATGCCTTCTGTAAGGAAGAAGAATATAAAAACATAGAACTATTGCTGCTGCTTTGTTACTATTCCCATGGATATCAGAATTTGTTCGAACACAAATGTTAGGTTAGGTATAGCCAATGAAACAATCCAGTGTCACCATCCTAGTCACCTTTAGTTTCCCTTACATTACAGTCACATTTTTCTTGGGAAAGGCTCACTTTTCTCCTTTTCCCTAAGATGACTGCTGGAGTTAACACATGCAAAATGGAAGCCGGCTTGTTTCCACTAAGCTCCTGTGGCACGGTGCTGGTGTGCATCCTTGGAATCCCTGCAGTGTCAGTGGTGCCATGCTTACATGAGTTCAGAGTTCTGCCATCTGTTCTGAGGATAATGCTGGGAGCTTTCTTGCACTTGCATTTCCTTTTGTACAAGAAAAGGAACTATCTGGATTAATTATTCAACAGCGATATCCAGCAACTGAACAGCTTTATCTGGAGTGTAACCACTGGACACTCATGACTTCTGCATAATTCCTTGGTTAATTCAGACACTAGCTTAATTCCATGTCAGCAGCACTGAGCTACCTGCTTAATATTTATCTTCATGTGCATATGTGTTTTTTTCTTTGATAACTATATGAGAACAAATGGAACAATGTCTTGTTCCTGTAGAGAGTCTCTGTTGATTTTGACAGTCTTTCTGGATTGATTTTAATGAGTCTGAACTGACTTGTACTGATTTGCCAATGTATGCCTACAATCTGTTATTTCTGGGAGATGAACATAAACCACTTCCAAATGCCACCTATTTATTTGCCACCTGATTCTGATAGATATTCCTGCACTGGGTAATTTATGCATGTGTGCATGCACCAGGAGGTTTTCATTGCAGACCAGAGAATTTTAAAATGTGGACTGAAGCTCTGCAGAACGAATGGAAAATATGTGCTTCCCCTGCCCACTCAGTCTGCCAACACGCTCCCTTCCTTACAGCAATCAAAAATAGGAACAATATTTTCACTGTAATTACTGTACACAGTATTAAATCAGTTACCACCCACCCGCTGTCCAAAAAATGAGAGAAGAGGAAAACAGGATTGTATCTCTAGTTCTATTTGATTTTGAGATGGTTTGGAAATGAGGCTGTCCTCCTGTGACCTTGTGTAATAGGACTGGCACTTTTTCTGACTAGACCTTTTTCTGTTTGCACTGTGATTTATTTTCTCCTTCATGGTTCATCCACTGTGCTGGTTTTACAGAAAGTTATCTAAATCTGTCCTATCCTATGCATGAGAGTCACCACAGTTAAAGGGGCTACTAAGGTCATTCCAGATTGGCAAATGGGGATATAGACAGGGTTATAATGTGGCAACTGGCTAGATCAGGAGCCATTTGCTTAAGCAATAGATTTAATGCCCCCACAGACTTTATACCCCCCACAGAAGTCTAGTTCATAATGCTAAAATGGTTTAGATCCAAATAACGTTTCTAGGATTAAACTTGTGGGAATAATACTCTGTTAGTAGAGAGAGGAGAATAGGAAGATAAATCTCTGTCCCTTATTTTTAATATTGGTTCTGTCATCAGCATTGACAGAGTCATTCTGCAAACAGCACACTGTATGGATGCAGCCGCAGGGTGGAGGGATTTTCTTTGTAGTTATGGGACAAGTACCAGTCCGATCCTCAGTTAGGTCTTAGCTCAGTGAGGCGTTTGGGGAAATGGAAGCTTCGCAACTGCCTTTATTAAAGATGCAGAAACATGGTGTGAAATTGTATTCACTGATTAGAGTAATCATTATCTACAATATGGTTTAAGGGTGTGTAATTTCAGTCTGACGTGCAGCCCAAGATACATAGCCTCTCTGGCCCCATGGAATCATTAGAAGGCCAGCATTTGCCACACTGGATCAGAGCAGTGGTTGTCACGCAAAAGACAATGCTCTGCCCTTGGCAGTGTCACATACTGCAGCTATAGAGGAAATTAAAGTATCTAGAGATGCACAGAAGTAACAGGGTAATCTTGTAGATGGTGGCCCTTTTTCTTAATGTTTTCTGTACTAATGGGTGAGATTAATCCCTTGTAATTAGCACTGAGTTCTACAATACACTTATATCTATGATAGAGGTTATGATCGGCAAACTGCACTGAACTGGTAGTAGAACATAGCGAGGCTTTGCTATAGTAGCCAGTAATATCATTTTGATAACCCTTTCTTTAATTCTTTGTTATTTTGGGGCTCTTTGTTGGGGTCTTTTGTGGGGGGTTCTTTTTGGGTGCTTTTTTTGGTTGGTTGGTTGGTTGTTGTTTGTTTGTTGGGGGGGGTGCTGGTTTTATTTCCTAGTTTTCAGTAAGCAC
Source organism: Agapornis canus (assembly GCA_036873685.1). Lineage (NCBI taxonomy): Eukaryota > Metazoa > Chordata > Aves > Psittaciformes > Psittacidae > Agapornis > Agapornis canus. Next base: position 7,406 of record JBAFWW010024423.1, read on the forward strand.
GATAAAATTATTTTCTTAATCATATCCTTTGCTTATTAGCTTATGTAGGAAAGCAACAGCTCTCTATATACGTGATTGCTGACATAACTCATCACAGTCAGACAATCCTGTTACTTTACATAACTGTCTACTGAAGGAGCTCAGCTGTCATACAGCAGCAGTTTGCAGTCAGTGATCAGCTATGTATTTGGGGAATTTCTGCAAGTATGATTTATGTATGAATTACATAGATTGAGAGTGTTAGGCAACATTGCAGAGCAAGCATCTAGGGCCAGGTCTTTGGAGCTGTTTTAATTTGAGGGATAACCTTCAAATTTCCTGGAGGCTTACTCAGGATCACTGCCTAATGTTCAAATGCTTATCTAAGTCATGCTTATCTTCAGGGAATCCTTTTCCTCTCTTGAGTGTCATTTGTCTACTTCCCATGCCTCTTCAGTGCCCCACACGTAAGGACCAGTACAACCTAGAAATGCTTTATGTCTGTTCCTTGCTATCTGCTGTAGTAAGGAAGTTCAGTTTCACTAGTTCTGGGAAGGGTTTCTGCCTTCATTAGGAGTTCTGGGATGCCCTTAGGCTCTTCTAGGTACAAATGAAGTTTAGAGAATTGGTGGTATGCTGAAGGTATCTGTCTAGGCTGTTCTTGAGGTGTACAGCATGCTCTACCTGATGCTAAAGGTTAGAAAAGCTGCAGAGCAATCCTTTTTAGTAAAGTCAGGAGAAGCTTTAGGCAGCTTGTCTTAAAAAGGATTTGTGTGCTCCTCAGTACAAGACTTGTCTTGCCTGTGGCATAACTTCATTTCTGTAATAGTCAGATAGCTATAATATGCTATAAACCATATGATTTCACTGTTTCCTTCATGAATTTCTTAGCCTTAAAATATTCTGATCTAGAAACAGAATGACTTAAACTTTATCTCTTACCTAGAAATTTTCTCTCCTGTTATATTGCTTTTGTAGGTCCCAGAAGCCATAAGAAAGTGCCAGCGAGCTGGAATTACAGTCCGCATGGTCACTGGAGACAACATCAACACAGCACGTGCCATTGCCATAAAATGTGGAATCATTCATCCAGGAGAAGACTTTCTCTGCCTTGAAGGGAAAGAGTTCAACAGAAGGATCCGAAATGAGAAAGGAGAGGTAATTCATATACTAAATACCTTGTATACAGTATACCTTGTATCAGTAGACTACTTGGAGAGGTTGGTACTTCTTTCTACTGCTAGCCTCCTGCACTCATGCAGAGCCACTCTCAGCTTAGTGCCAGCCTGGTTCAGCGTTGTTTAGAACCATAGCACCAGTCTACAAGAAATCAAACTAAGCACCTTAAAGCAGGTTTGTTAGCAAAGAGAACTAGCTCAACAGCATAGTTCTCATAGAACTGCAATGTACTTAGAACCAGCTCCTCCTATGTCTTTATTTTATAGTAGTTTATCTAATGTACTGCTATATCCATTTGTATAACTTTATCTACAGAAGATTTTTAACTCCTCATAAAAGATGAAGCTAACACACAGTTTATTGAAGTCAGCTTTAAAAAAGCAAACATGCTGTCCCTTTGAGTCTATCACTAATGAATGGACATAGACATTTATTCCTTTCATTGGTTGATGAAATCATGGGAATGTTAGTATATGCAGCAGGTTTGTACTTGTTATATTGGTATACAGAGAAAATTGTGCCATTATTGGTGTCAAAATGGAGTGAAGGATTTAGATTCAAAGTTAGAACAGAATAACATCTTTCTACTTGCAAACATCCTCTATCTAGAGTCATGATACAGACTGGAATTAATGCATAAAGATAATAAGAAAAGCTAATTAGGTACTGTGGCAAATGTGCTGACATGAGCCAACATCTGAGCTTTGACAGTAGTAAACTGCCTGTTTTCACCTTGTCTTCACTTGCAGTTTTGATGGGTCTTGTAATTTTTCTGTGCTTTTGGAGTAAACTTGCAGACCAGGGCAGTGAAGCAAACCGGCTGCCATGCAGACATAGGTATAGTTTGCATTTTGCTAATCACAGGCTAACAGTTCTGCTGTTTGGGGGGGGTTTTTTGTGTCCCCACCTCCAGATTGAGCAAGAACGGATCGACAAAATCTGGCCAAAGCTTCGGGTGCTTGCTCGCTCATCTCCCACAGACAAACACACTTTGGTCAAAGGTGCGTGCCGGCTGCTCTATGGGTGTGTGGAAACTAATGCCAAAGTTACTGAAGTGTGCTCAGCACATCATCTGTGTTGTGAAAATTCTGCTGTTACAAATATAGCTGAGTTCTTAGCTTTAATTGCACTTTTATACACAATGCAAGGAAGTGTTCTCAGTAACCAAGTCTCTTGTGTTTGTGTTCTACCCACATCTTCAAGTGGAAAAGAGCAGGAAACTGGTTGGCATGAATAACAGAAATACCAATCTCATATTTGCCTTATGATTTTCAACTGGACTAGAATGAGGCTGTAGCTGGGAAGGGAAAATGTATTTTTGCTGGTCAGAAAGAAAATATTACTTAGTTATTCATATAAAACAAGAGGGAGCATAGATTTTCTATTCTTTGCCTATACCTCTTTATGAAGAAAACAAGAACTATCTCAGGTCACTCAAGCACATCTGTTCTCTGACTATTATTTTTAACGAGTATTCCAAGGTAAAACGCTTTTAATGTTACAATAGCAGTTACTGGAGATGGTGAAACTTGGAGCTGCCCTTTATATGATTACATGAATGGAGACGGGCTTTTTAGGCCTAGTCCATTTTCTTATAGGCTCACTCCTGCTAGGTGGTGCATTGGCTTCCTTTAGGTTTCTGGCTGTATTTTTAGTTTGATTTTGCTCAGACTGCACCACAGAAATGATGTTCTCTTACAACACTGCAGATCGAATGCTCTTATAAAAGAGGCATTTGTTCATGATTTTCTTTATAAAGCCTTTTTCCTATCTGTTACTCATTTCTTGATGACTTGAAATCTTACTCTGCTGACCTTGAAGTTCACACTTAAAAGACAGCTGATGAAATCAGCTAATTTTTGATTAGGAATAACATCATTTCTGGCCATTCTAAGCTGGGGGTCTGGTGCAGGCAGAAGCCCTTTCAGCAGATGGTATTTGCTGGCTTCCTGATGAAGAAAGAACCAGATTATTTTGCTAAGGCCCTAAGAAGTCTGGGGAGACCCATCTTAGCAATTCTTGCAGGAGCTGACATTCGGGGTAAGATCCAGCTTATCAGGTAGATGTTATCAGCTGGTTGGCTTCTTAAATAATTAACATTTAGGTAGGAAATCCTTTTGATATGGCAAAGTTTTACTGATATGACCCCATACATGATTGATAAAAGCTTTTGAACAGTATGTAATTTTTTTTTAACGTTTCCATGCTTTTGGAGCTAAAGTTCCATTGTGAATGTGAAGATTGGCTCAGTAGGGTCCTTTGGCTTTGAGGCCAGTGTATGTGAGGGTAACTCTGGAAGCATGGATCATTCCAGAGAAATCTGGTAAGCCTTGGTACAGTACACAGGATGGGGCAGCTGGAGACATCCTGCGGTTACTCACCCCCTCCAGCTAGCTACTGTCTAGACTAGTGGTCTTAGAGTGGGTTGCACACGCATCAAGGACAAACCACTGGGATGCAGGGAAAACATATTTTTTTCCATTATTAAATAGAAGATTATTTTTTAGATGCTGTTTATTTCATCTCTGTCTAATCCTTTTCTAATGCATGTTTTATAATGTACATAAATATATTAGTACAGTATTACATATGCATAATTTATAAATAAAATACATATTTCGGGGTATGTGCTCGGAAAGATTTTGCCATAGGTAGTCATGATTGAAAAGGTTTGGAGACCACTTGGTTGGACCACAGAAATACTAACTCCATAGGTCAGTATTAAAACTGCACCAAGTTAGCTGAAGTCTACTCATTTCCCTAGAGCATTGAAGACTCTTATGTAGTGTTGAAGGACATGACTTGTACGGCCTAATAGTTTGTTTCCGAAACACACAACAATTTGTGTTTCATCAAGTGGATTAAATAAGTCCCTTGGGAGTATTCACTTTGAATCAGTCAGGATTTCCCTTAAGAGGAAAATAAAACCTTTGCCAAGAAAAATGAAATAAATGAAATAGAGCTGAACAAAACCAAGCAACAATCCAAGAGATACCTACTACTACTGAATGCCATATGCAACTAATATACATACAATTAATGTTTTGAAGATGTGGCATGTTAAATTGATAGAGCAATTAAGTATCTAACAAATAGACTCAGAATAGTTAGGGTTGGAAAGGACCTTAAGATCATCCCGTTCCAAACCCCCAACTTCCTTGGCCCTGCTGGTCACGCTCCTTTGGATGCAGCCCAGGATACGGTTGCTTT
>JBAFWW010024423.1:13205-25095 GCA_036873685.1 Agapornis canus
GCTGCCCTGGAGCATCACATTTCCAATGAGCCCTTCCCTGTTGGTGAGCACGAGGCCAGGCAGGGCACCTCTCCTTGTCGGCTCCTCTGTTGTTTGCAGAAAGAAGTTGTCTTTCAAAGTTCAAGAACAAGTCTGTGGAAAATCATGCTTCAATTTTGGCTGGTAATACTCCAAGGGCCATTAAAAGTTACAAGAAACTATTGAAATATTCACTAGTTTGGGGCCTCTTGTTAAAATGTTATGTTTTTCTCAGACACTTGAGGGATCAAGAGGGTTTTCTTTTCTTTGATGTGTTCTATCTGCTCTAGGGTAAAAACACACATCACAAAGTAAACTTTTTACATTTAATATTTAATGACGTACAGCTGCTGGAGGGAATATTTTTTCTCCTTAACATAGCACAATCCCACCCTGCTAAAGGATCATTTTCATTTTGCATTTCTGTTTTTACTACTGCTGAGGGACTAGACAAAGGCATGGCTCAGCACTGCAGGCTGGGCAGACAGCTGGTCTCAAGTATTTATGGTTTTGAAGTAGAGCTACATCAAAACCAAAAAGTTTAGCATCACCAACTGTTCCAGTGCAGTGAAAAGGTTTGATATCTCAATCCAACTGAAACACACGTTTTTTATGAGGTTTATGACACCCATTGGTGTAATTCCATTTTTTTATCCAATTTCAAATTATAGTAAGTTCATAGAATTTATACTGATATGCTGAAATACTTCAATGTTACTGTTACTTAAAATACTATGGGAAGCAACTGTTGCGAACTTATGAGAAGGCATAGTAAGTATTCACTTTATCAGTTAAAGAAGCTGTGCCTTCCGGTATGTTTAAATTAGGCTGGAATTATTTTTCTGTGATATTGAAAACAACTCTTCCTTTCTCATATAAAGCTGATGGATAAAAAAAGGAGAAAGAGAACTTTCAAAAAGAGAAGATTTTTAATAATTACCCTTAATTACTGAAATGTTTCACATATTCTTGCACAGGGTGGTATTATACATGGCCCAATTAATGTGAACACGCCATGAGACTATAGATAAAAGTGTATTAATTGAAATTCTGCAATTAAATATCAGCATGTTATAAATTGCAAGTGGTTTTTAATTTTCATTTGTAAGAAAATGTTAAAACTTATTTTTCTTCAAATTCATATGAAGAAGAATTCAGGAAGTTGACCTGTTCCACAGTGTCAAAAGTCAGCTTCAGCCAACTCTTCCCTGAAGTGAAGAACATAAGACCAGTTTAAAGGAAGCCGGAAGTATACTGCACTTGAATCCAGAGTTTTCTACTCTCTAAATATCATTTAGGTCCCTGTAGTTGGTACTAAATGCAACTTTGTGGGAGGCCTTGATGCCTTCATGGTTCCCCTGTAACCTAAAGCACATTGTGGTGCATGCTTGGTGCAGATACATGTGTGGTTTAGACATATTCTTCTATTCTAATTTCATGAAGCTGTGGAGCACTGTTCACAATTACCAGTGCTGTCTGTAATATTACATGTAACACTGACATTAACCTTGCCATTATTTGATTAATGTTAGATGGGAGGAAGGTGGGGGATACCGGATATATTTCACATTCACCTGTGTATTCAGTGCTGGTACCTTTTCTAGCAAGCTTGTGCATACAGTGCCCTTCTTGATAGCTATACACAGTTGTTTTTAATAGCAGCTTTGCCCTCATCAGAAACAAGCTACTTGCTCTGAAACCCCTATGCCTGATGCAAGCCACACAACTCCTCCCAGCAGAGTCTGTGTGTGGAACACACTGAAATGTCCTGTTCTAGGTGTATTCCTGTGGCCATTGAATAAAATCCTTTTTGACAGACAAAAAGCCGTGGCCAAACAGCTTAAGATGAGGGAACAGATCAATGAAACAGCAAAAGATTTTGGGGGTGAAAGCTTTGCCAAGCTTTAGGAATTCCCCAGCTATGCTGGTCTTATCCCAGCTGCATAGTTTGGTTTTAGAGATAAAAATGACTACTAAACCTTGTGAGCAACTGCTAAACCCTGTAAATTACTTTGAAATTAGCTGAGGACAGCTGGTAGCACTGTCATTGACCTTAGAGTGCTATTTATAGGAGGGCATTTGTTAGAGCCTCTTCAGCTTGATTTGGGTTGTGTTCCCATTTGGAATCCAGTTGTGAGAGGATGTTATGTACCTGCTTGAAGCACTTTATACTATAGCATGTCATAGATTTTAACTATTTTTTAAAAATGCTTGAACTATTAATTTAACATCAAAAGATGTGTTAATAACAAGAAGGGAAGACCAAAATAAATGCTTTTAACAGTGATGGCATCTGATGTTCCTGTTTATTTAGTAATACCAAAGGCAAATCACCCCAACAAATTGAAAGCCCTAATTATAAGATGTTATCAGAATAATGTGCCATTTATCCGAGTTTGTCCTGCCAGTAGAAAGCAAACAGGGTTTTTCTGCTTTTTGTAAGACTGAAAAGCACAGGTTACTAACTGCTTCCATGCTGCATTGCAATCTTCTGAGTGCCTGATAAGCCTGAACCTTGCCAAGAGGCAGCTATTGCTTTGTAATCTGCAATTTCCTATTTCTGCTTAGGTATCTGATATGTGAGTTATTTTATTCCAGAGTAGAATGAAAGCTTTTCACACTGGGAAGGTTTTGATAATTGCTTTTAGAGGTTATGACTTTGTGCAAATGTGTTAGCAAAAGGCATTTTGTCATTTCCACACCTGATTAATTTGGAGAGGTGTTCCTGTATCCTACACAGCAATCCTGTATTCTAGACTCATGTTTGAATGGACTATGACATGGAAATATGAGTGTTGAAAGATCTCCATCCTCTCAAAAATCAGGGCTGCTTCTGTTGCCTCAGAAAAATTCTTTATTCATTTCCTTACTTTCTCCATGTGCATAAGTGGCAAACACTCCCTTCAGCCTAGTTGTATGAAACTTGATTTTTCTCAAACGATCACAAAATTAATGTCAGAATTATTTTATTATGTCTATTTATTAAAACATTTGGCTCCAGAATTTAAAGAATTGAATGTGGCTGTTAAAATGCTAAACTGGCTCCAGCTAAATACAATTCATCAATGGCATGTTAGCTTTAGGTCAAACTGATTGCCAGAAGGTGTCCCAGTAAAGCAGATACTGCAGTTCAGTCCCAGTTGAGGAGAGCTTCCAGTACAAACTTAAGTCTTTGTCAAATCTTTTCCACTGATATTTCCTCAGAGAGCTGGGCTCAAATGTGTTTACTGCGACACGAGATTTTAAATAGTAGAAATCTTCTAAAAGAACATAATAATCTGATTTCATTCCCTTTGAATGCTATGCAAGTTTTATTGATGTTTTGGTGATGCAGGATCAGAACTTCTCATGTAAATTCTAGTGGTGATGTCTGGTAGTGATGACGCAGCTTAAAAAAAAATCAACTCTATTGATCTGTTTAAGACTTGTGTGGTACTATGCAGTCTATGTTACAGAGGCCCTGCTATTTTTTAGAGGGGAGTTTTATCTTACTAATCATTTATATATATGTGTATGTATACACACACACATGTTTTGCAGGTATTATTGACAGCACCCAGGTGGAGCAGAGGCAGGTCGTAGCTGTGACTGGTGATGGAACCAACGATGGACCAGCACTTAAAAAAGCTGATGTTGGCTTTGCAATGGTATAATCTTGACCATATTTATTGATGTTTGTGTCATTATAGAATTGCTGTTTGTGTCATTATAGAATAGCTGTAAGAGGTTTTTCATTCATTACGTGCTGCGAAAGTTGCTTGGTTATTATTTAGTTATTAGAGGGGGTGAATTATGTTGTTTCTGAATCTTTTCATTTACTGTGTTTTGTTACTTTTCCAGTATTTTGTCTAAGGTAATTATTGGCCATGTGCAGAATCCTGTGCCAACACAGAAAGGTTGAACTATTTTCTCCACAACAGTGGAGCACTATTTCGCTTTGATAAAATCCATTGCTAAGTGTAAAGATGTCTTCCCAGTGTATTCTGATTCAGAAGACATTAATATTCTAGACTATATATTTATATATACATAACTCATTTTTGTTAGCAATTCTGTTCATGTATATTAATAAGATATAATCAATGATAAAAATAACTCAGAAGATCAGTAGTCATCAAGCTGTTAATTTAAACCACTCAAAACGATCATCACATGAACTCCATTGCTATCAATCCCCTCTTCTGTGTCCTTACTCAGTTTCAAAAATAGGCCACATTAGCAAACTTCCTAGTGAACAGAAAATGCAGAATATATTCAGCATTTCCTGTTACTATGCTGGGAAGTCTCTGCATAACTGTGGACTTGGAATGAGTATGAAGATCTGTATTCTAACTGCCTCTGTGCTTTCTAGTAGGTAATTTTAGTCACAACTAATTTTTGCAGGGTATTGCTGGAACAGATGTGGCAAAGGAAGCCTCAGACATCATCCTGACAGATGACAACTTCAGCAGCATTGTGAAGGCTGTAATGTGGGGACGCAATGTCTATGACAGCATCTCCAAGTTCCTGCAGTTCCAGCTCACTGTTAACATTGTGGCTGTCATTGTGGCTTTCACTGGAGCATGCATTACCCAGGTGAGCTGTTGCTAAAAGTATGGGGTCAAATCCTATCGAGATAACTTTTCATTCTTAAGTAACAGTGGCTTATATTTGATTCTTGCTTTGCAAAACAGAAAGTACACTGTCTGAAATTCTTCTGAGCATTAAGAGTGTACTTAGGATCAAGCTGCTAAATGTTAAATAGCAGTTCACATAAGGAAGTGAACCAGTTCATCTTCTCTTGGAAGCAGATTACTTTTAAGAGCGGCTAATTTTTGTGCTGCTTCCATATAGCTCCCTGGGTTTGATTATGTATTATCATCATGACTGAGCCTTGTGATGATGGACAGAAAATGTCAGGGGTTGGAAGGACAAAGTTATGTGACTTGGCCTTTTCCTCTCAGAATATTTCACTATGAAATGTATATTTTTGATGGATTATGGAATGGGATTATTATTTTCAGGAGGGCAGTTCTGGCACACAGAGGTAATCCCAGTGGGGGCTTTTTGACTGATAAAAATGTTGTTGCTTTCAGGCAGTTCCTTTTAATTTCAAGTGCAAATGACAAACCAGTTAAATGCCACATGCAGTTGGACTTTGATTTCTGTTTGTCCCTTTACGTTAATCCCCCAGTGCAATCCTGGGGTACTTGCAATGTGTCTACATCTTTTGCAAAAAGCAGGTGCGAAAGTAAACCACAATTTTTTCCCCCTTTCAAATTACTACTTTTTGACTAATAAAATGCAGTTTTATTTCCCCTAGAAAGAAAAGATGTGTTTAGTACAGTAGGTTTTTCTAATGGAGGATAAAACACAACATGCAGGTTTTAGTGCTGTCCCTCTCTAAATTAAAGTGTAGTTGTGATGCTGCAGACAGGTGCTGTTATGAACTGCCTCCTCTGATGGAGACACACAATGGGGGAAGCTGCCTCTTCCCTCTCTTGTGCATCATGCAGATGCACAGGCCTGTTTTCGTGGGTATATTTCACCTCATGCACACCTGAGCAAAACAATGAATAAGTCATTAGCTCTGTTCCTGGGTAAACTTACATTGTAATCATGGAATTGATACTTGAAACCAGAAACCCAGGTACCTTTACAAAACCAGGAGGTCAAACGTCTCCTAAGCCTTGACTGATGCATACAGGCTTTTTTTTTGTGTGGCATGGGAGCAAGCTTAGCTTCTGCTAGCGCCATGCAGTGGCTGGGTAGATGAGACTTGCCTCCCTTCAGCTCCCCTGCTGAGTGAGCATGAGGATAGTGCTGGGAGTTTGAGACATGCAAAAAGGCTGGGTTTGGAGGAAGTGGAAGTGATCTTAACAAGTGAAATAACTATTTTATCCTGCACAGGGAGCACACTGACACCTGAATTCACTTGATTTCCAAAAAGTCAAAATTGTAAACTGCCAAGTGCTAGCTCCCCCCGCTGCCCTCAGGCCCTGCTGATGGCCTGGGTGTTGTAGCTGAGCTTCTCGGTGCCACAGAATTACTCACCTGGCGGCAGAAGTTGGATAACTTTTCCCTTGGAACTATTTTGAAGCATATTGAGAAAATGCTGTAAAGTGATTATTGTTGGTAGCAGAAGGTACTGGAATAAGGACTGAAACTCTGGAAGGTCAGTCCTCCCGGATTTTTATCAGTGGTACAAAACAATATAGAAAAGAGTGCTAACAGCAGCATGGTGAGAATGCCGTGATTGGGCCTGCTATGAATGATTCCTTTCAAGACCCTGTTTTATAGACATTCAGTTACTGCCTACTAACATTTATTTGAGGTGATTTTTTTGTTGTTGTTGATGTCCAGCACTTTTTCAGTTGCTTGATGAAAACATGAAGGGTAATATATTCCATTTGTTAAGTGAGGGATAATCTGGTTTATTCCTTAAGTGGTTAAACATTACAGTGTAGAGACTATTTTCTATCTAGTCTAAGTGCATAAACAGTGCAGACTTTTCATTCCAGAGCTTTCTTTACCCTTTAAATAATTTCACTGGCTTCTAGTAGAACTTGGATCAGGACCAGTGTCTTTATATTGCCTTAATGGTCTATAAGACCATCGTTGAGCCTGTCAAGTCTGTAGTCCCTGTTTAAAGGTTTTTAATGTACACCCAGAATTCCTGTATTTCTGTCCAAATAGATTCTGATGCAGTTCCTTCATTTGGCAGTAAAAATGCAAATCCAACAGAGAGGTCCAAAGAAGCTAAGATTTTAATTGTAGCAAAAGGGCAGCAGTTACTTCCGTGGTGGTTCTGTTTATCCTCAAAGACCTCACCGCTAATCACCTCAAGCAGCTCTTGGTTCTGTCTCTGCTTACGAATGGACATCATTATGTAGGCTTTGACTCAAAGGCTCTAGCCAGTGAAAGGGCATTATGTTTGTTTGGCTCATAGGCTTTACTAAAAATTACCCGTGAGAACATGAACATCACTGTACCCTCTGGTTGCTCTGAAAATAGCTCTATCTCAAAATGCATGAATATGGCAAAACAAACTTGCAAACAGGCTAGGTGCACATACTCAGATCTAAGTCTGCAAAACTGTACACAGGTCTTAACTTGCTATCTTGACTGAAACATGTAAGTTATTAACAAAGAGATGAAGCTAAAATCTATAGCTTCTAAAAGGCAGCATAGCTGTGACCTTCAAAATGAGTATTTTAAGGTCCACATCAGACTGGATTTTACTTTGCTTTTAGGTAGTCAGTTTGGCTTTCTTTGACAAGCAGAATATAAGTTGAGTTCACAGTTAATATTCAGGCTAATTAAGATTCCCCAGGTTATGTTTTTGGTGATATTTAATCAAATCTAGAATGAGACAAATTCTATTCATTTCTTCCACACTTGTTATGTCACCTCCCAAAAAGTATGTTCTGCAGTTCAGATCCAGTATACTGGGACACTGGACTATGAAGCTTGGATGCTTACCTACTCTGATTAAAAGCTGACTAGGGATCACTCCCTCTGTGGCTGCATAGGTGCTCTTAATTTTGTTTCCAGCATGTAGATAACACCCACTAATGAGTTCACAACTATTGTTGCTACTGGTCCCATGTCAGCGCAGTTTGTGGCACAATGCAGCCAAGATGTGTTGATTCACCTTGTCTTTCAAATAGCCTAATTCCTTTACCTCTTGCACTCTTCTCTCTGGGTTGCTCAGTGCATGCTTTTAAACTGATCAGGGTGTGGTTATCTTGACCATTCTGTTTAGCAACTATTACCTCAGGTTAAGCCAGTGATCTCTTTTTCCAGTGTATTTATGAGCTATAAACTCTTATATTCTGACTTCATCCTTGGAATAACAATTTTGCACAGCCCTTGCCTGACTCAGTGAGGGCTCTTCTTTGCAGCTCTGCCTACATTTACTGTGAGTTTTGTACTTCGATGAGTCAGTGCTCCACATCTCTAGGTATCATATAGAGGTTTATATGTGCCTTACAAAGCCAGAAGATTCATCCTGTTTCCTGTCCCCTACACAGTACCAAGAGAATATTAGGTCATTATGTTTGGAGCTGTAAAAATAACCTGGGTATGTACAAAATAAAGATTTTAAAATGCAGTTCAGTCAAATGGAAACAGCTTTTCACTGGAAGGCTAAAGCTAGCAGGTTATCTCTGTGCCAAATTTTGTCTGTATCCAACTGCTGAGGCAATGTAACTATTCAGAAAGGTTGCATCAAAGACAGAGAAGAGAAAGACTGTAACATTTTGCATTCAAATTATTATTCTTGTAATCTGAGGAAGACTTAATGCTTTAGCAGACATTAGGAATTGAAAACAGTGACTCCATAGAACATTATGTTTGGAAAATTAAATGTAAATTAAAAAGTATTCTAGCAGTGAAGTACTGCATGAATCACTTGTTTTTACAGATCTTGTTTAAGAAATGAGGATGCTCTATACTTACATGTATAAGGCAGTAATTTACTTGGTTATAATGTTTGAATGCAGAACTGTATTTGGCAAATCTAAAATCATAGCATTGGCAAATTTAAAAAAGCTATAATATAAAATCAAAGTATGCCCTGTTAACTTTGTTTTGGGAGGGTTTAGAGCCATGGAGATAGAATTGAGGATGCCACTTCCATGCAGTTAGTGGATGATCTAGCAGCAGAAGTGAGGGCTGACATCTCTCTGCATTAGTGGATATAAGATTAAGCCACCAGAAATGCTCATTTTTATAAACCCATGCATGTGTTCTCTTGACAAGTGGGAGTGAAGAGGTAAGGGTGAAAATACCTTTTTCCTCTCCTACAGCTTGTCATCTAAATCAAAAGTAACAAGCTCTAAAATTTGTAAGGCTCTGCATGTCACAAAAGATTTGTAGTTTATTTCCAGCCTTTGGCAGTTTGTACTTTTAAGTGTTTCGAAGATGAAGTGTAACATCACTTGATTTAAGGGACATTTTCCTTTTACCTCTAGGCCAAAGCTAACCTATTCCAAGGTCAAGTGGAAAGGAATTTGACAAATAACTGGTGATTTTGGGTGCAATTTGAGCAGCTTTTATCCCCAAAGTTTTCAGAAAGTGAGTTAGGAACTAACTAGTGCTAGTCGTTTAGTGACCAAAATGAGAAGAACACTGAATTTGCATCCCACTTGCATAAGTGACTAAAATCTGTAATGGAAGACTAAGCTCCTTAGCTGATACGTATTTTCCTCAGCTTCCACCAACTAATCAGAAATCAGATAGAGTTGCAGTGGAAATTTCATTCCACTGCCTGCCCAGACTAATGTGTATTTAATGTTTTGGCTTCAGCTTAGAATGAGTTTTCACACTTGACTGAGCAGTGTAGCACTGCCAATAATAGATAATTATTAGGGGCACCATAGCCACACAAGGTGATTGGCAGTGTGAAATGGTGAGAACAAGTTGTTGCCAAAACTGATGACTGCCAACTACAGTTGCGTGATTTAGAGACTGAAATAATCTGCCTCTTCATTATGCTAGGAATATGTCAGGCTCTGGTAAACACCTGAATATTTAACTGTATTCATTAAGCATAACAGACAAATTCAGGTTTACTGACATAGAAGTCAGCGCAGGGAGTGGAAATTCAGCTATTGTAACATTTCGAAGTAGAGAATGTTTCTCTAGAAAAGTTATTAACCAGACAGGTAGAAGTATGACAAGGAAAATTGTTCAGTAGAAACCATGTTTTCTTTTTTCTCTATATACTGTGCCCTAGCAACAAACTGCTTTTAGTGCAAGTACTCTCCTTGTTTGAGGCATTAGTATTAATAAAAAACAAATGAGGCCTCAATTTGGAACCAAGTTTGTCCTGATTTCTTTCAGATTTTTAGCCACCTCTAATGACAAAGATGTTTCCTGTTTCTGCAGCTGCATACCAAATGAGTGACTGAACTCTCCACATAAGCCCAGTTAATGCAACACATAACCAAGCGGTTGAAAATCTATTTATGCTAATCTTCCCTAATGTAGCCAACCTGTAAAACTTAGAAACAGGAGGTTGCTTTTCTCCATCCCTTCAAGTAAGCCAAAAATCAGTTGGTTTGGTTTCTTTTTATGAGTAAGATGTATCAAAATTTCTCTAACTGTAGGGATGTTAAATATATGCTATCAAGAGGAAATAATGGTTTATCACAAGGGAGAGTTGGAATATAAACCAGATCCACAAGAGACCAAACCACTTACCATTGTTCTCCGTATGTTTTTGAGATACTGAATTGGCCCTCATTATTTGGCAATATTTAATTAAAAATGACCATTTAACTCTTTGAAAAAAAGGACAGAGTTCATAGGTGAGTTTATTGCCTTTGATTTGGCTTGTATGCTGATCCACAGATTTCTTTGCTTCATTATTACAGCAGCATGGTAATGTAATGAATAAAAATAGTGCTCAGATCTTCCAGCTTCCACAGTGCAGATTAACTCCCTTCCATTATAAGATCTGTCATGCTGATACCTTGTTACTTTTGAGATTCTATTTTTCTAATAAAACCCATCTATCTGAAACAGAAAGCAGACCTTACTAATGCTGCCCATCCTGGGTTCTGTCTAAAAGCATAGGAAGGTTGTTAGATACAGAAGAGCCTCCTACATTCTTCCTGGTACAGCTCCTTGAAGAGGTTGCATCTATCATTACAGCTGCCCTAGTGAATTACAAATCAAAACTCTCTAATAGTCATCTCGAGTTCTCCGAAGATCTGTGTTAGTTTGCTTTATTTATTTCTTTTTGGGTTGTTTTAAAAGGAGATCTCAAGTTCTCTGTAATAATGACCATAGAGTCTTGATTTGAGTGAGGAAAGAGCTCCTTCTAGTGGTTGGAGCTTTGCTTCAGAAAATTAATACATCCTGGCCGGTAGTTCCAGAGTTTCAAATATACTGTCCTGTTACCCAGTGAAATGATAAGGAATTCATCATTTTTTCATTTTTAATATATTTTAATGAGTTTCAGGATGTTGTTGGGTTTTTTTAATCTAGATATCAGACATTTTTTTATTCACTACTGTTTTTAAAAGGTCTTATCCAAGTAAGATATGCTCACATGTCTCAGGAATTGTTTCATAAATTCTTAATAATTTCAAGCTGTTTCTGACAAAACATTTCTAGTAAATGGAAACATTACTTTTCAAATTGTTCCAGTATAATTTTTCTTCCAGGAAAGAAACTCCCACTTGTGTTATCTGGTTACCTAAATTCGGCTGGAAACTTCAGCATGATGCAGGAAGTAACAGAGGATATTGTAAAACCTGACATAAAGCATCATGTTATGCTTTATAAGCATTGTGTGATTGTACATATCCCTGGTGAATATGCAACTGGAGAGACATAATTTATCTTTGCTCAGATCACTATGCTTCCTGACTTCCTGGTCTTGTGTAAGAAGACAAGAAAGGGCATAGCAGGGCAGACTGGATTTCAGTGTCCCATCTTCAGCACTGCTGGCGTCACACAGGAAGAAATGAAATCCCAGTAAAAAACCTGACAACCATTATTTTCCTAGGAGATGTGTAACTTTCTAATTTG
This sequence comes from Agapornis canus, assembly GCA_036873685.1. Taxonomy (NCBI): domain Eukaryota; kingdom Metazoa; phylum Chordata; class Aves; order Psittaciformes; family Psittacidae; genus Agapornis; species Agapornis canus. The sequence continues at coordinate 24,744 of JBAFWW010024423.1, forward strand.
TCTCCACAGGACTCTCCTCTGAAAGCTGTACAGATGTTGTGGGTCAATCTCATTATGGACACCTTTGCCTCCCTTGCTTTGGCCACTGAACCTCCCACTGAGGCTCTGTTGCTGAGAAAGCCATATGGCAGGAACAAACCTCTTATATCCCGTACCATGATGAAGAACATTCTGGGCCATGCTGTGTATCAGCTTACTCTCATATTTACACTTCTTTTTGTCGGTAAGGAAGTCTGTTATGCTTTTTGCTTGGTTTAGAAAACAGAATCATTGAATAGTTAGGGTTGGAAAGGACCATAAGGTCATCCAGTTCCAACCCCCCTGCCATGGGCAGGGACACCTCACACTAAAC
>JBAFWW010024425.1:9084-22679 GCA_036873685.1 Agapornis canus
AACTAGATGATCTTAAGGTCCTTTCCAACCCTAACTATTCTATGATTCTATGAAGCAAAATGTGAGTAGAGGTGTTAATGCAGTGGTGCACTTGGCTTTGGCTCTAACCAGGACTTTCTTCCTATGCAGAGCACTACTTCTTTATACCTTTATAAGCACAGATGCCTGAATATGTTATGGCTGACTATATATTTTTCATAAAATGAAAAATTACCTATTCTGTATTTGTGCATGCACTCACGAACAATGTTTTCTTTGCATTTTAATTCATTTTTCCTGTAGAAAATGTTGGGCTAGAAAAATGTTAGTTCATCAGGTTGTACCTCCCTCTGTTTTCCTCATGTTCTTGTTCTTGATTGGTATTAAAAAAAAAAAGAGGAAGGTGTACAAATAATTTCATGGGACTTAGAGTTTTTTGCTTTGCCACAGGGTTCCCTTGGACAAGTTGCTTAGTATACCACATTTTGACAGGGATCTGGAGAAAAGTGTTTATGTGAAGCAAGAAAGTATTTGATTGTGAGTTGGGTTGTTTTGTTTTTTTTTTTTCAAATGAGAGATCTCCATGATAAATCTACCAGACAACACAGGCACAGCAACTTTTAATGAGCCCTTGATTTTTAAGGGGTTGAAATTATCCTCACCAGCAGATCTGAATATTTCTAAGAAACCGCACTTTGACTCTTTAGAAACAACCTCAGCAGATGTTCAGGCAGCTATCCAGGTATCTGAAGATAACAGAAAGGATTCCAACCCACTGACATCAGTAGCAAAACTTTCATTGACTTCACCAGGCCCAGATTTTACTCCAACACAGGTCTGTGCTAACCCTTGTGACAGAACAGCTCTCTGCAAATGGATGAACATGAAAAGTCGTTTTAGACCACATCTCTCTGTCTTTTATGTTCTCTGCAAAAACCAGTGTGAATGCATAGTTGAACACTTAACTTTAGGATGTTTGCGAAAAACAAAACACAAATGCTCTTTCCGACATTCCCTTGGTTCTTTAATATTTGATATTGTCATTTGATTATACATCTCATACTTCCTGAACACTGATTTGAGCACTGGTAATGACAGCATCAGTATTATAATTTCTCCATTTTAAACGTAGATGCCACTATGCTGGGTACCTTGCCTGTGCTTCCAAGAACTAGTCAGTCTTCTCTAAGCACATTTTTAAAATAAAAAATTCGTTGGCATTGTAAATTGTGTGGAGTCTTCAGAAAAGAGAGACTATGTTCTTGTTGAATTCAGAAAACAGCTATGTGCTTTCAGGTCAAAAGTTCTCATGTTCAGACCTTGCTGCCAGTTATCTACTTAGGCAAGAGTACATTACAAAAACTAAACAATTGTATGTTATTATATAATCCACATGATTTTATTTAATCCTGTCTTAGTAACTGAGTAACATATATGAGTAACACATAATAGGACAGAGTTTTTATTCCAGTGGATTCATTCACTAGTTAGCTATTTCACTTAAACTGCCACTAACTAAAGAGGATACTTGCACTTTTGTATTTTGGACCTTTGAGTTAGATACATATCTGCTTTGATTTTAAGTGAAAAAGCACCTTGAAGCTTACACATTGGTCCTGTATGTAGAATTCATGCAAGAAACAACAAATTTGAGAGGGCTTGACCTCATTTACAAGATACAGCATTTCCTCCATTTTGTATTCCACTTCTTTTTTCCTTCAAACCAACAGCTTTAATATTCTCCTTACCTGAAAAAGTGAACTAAGCCGGTAGTTCAGCTGAAACACTCCAACAATAATGAAGCATATATATATATATATGTATATATGTATACACACACACAGAGAAGGGAAGAAAATAAAGCTATTTTTCTGTTAAAACTGAGAGGACTGTGCTACTGCTACTGATAAATCGTTTTGTGGTGTACTGTTTAACATGAAAGGAAGTGAGATTCTGTTTTTTATCTAGAAGTTCATGTTTATGAAATTCAAAATTTAAAATAATAAAATACTATCTTTTGAAAACTAGTTAGCCTTATTGGATATACACTTATTTTGTAAGAAGTCCATATAGTAAAGGACTGTTCAGTTATAGTTTGGACATAGCTTAATTTGTGATTAACTATAATTATTTAAGAAATGCCCATCATTGTAACTGAAGGTAAACTTTGATAGTGCTTTGCTTTAATAATTTCAAGTATTAAACATTAAACAAACTTCAGTACAGCTCTTTGTACTATAAAAATTATCTTTAGCCCATTAGCACTTTAATTTTGTCTGAATATGTGTTCTAAGTTGCAAGTATTGTTCAAGAACCCTGCAGTTGTTGTTCAGTAATAGGCATCATAACAGCATTAGCTTCAGCCCAGACTGGAAAAACACTCTGATATGGAAGATTATTTATTGTATTTGGCCTTTATTTTAGGACTGACTGCAATCAAACAATTGTCCTAATAGCTTGGTATTAATGTGTCCTTGGGATGCAGCAGCTAGTACAGGCTACTGTGTAGGAGAAAACATTTCAGGACATTCCATACCAGTGGAGAAAAAGGGAATCACATTAAATAAATAAAAAATAAAATAATAATAATTAAAAACCCAAACCAAAACAAAAAAAACCCACAACACACACCAGCTCAAACTCAGTGTTAGTCACCTAATTATACAAATATCAATAATTTGTTTGTTGTTGCTCTGTTTTACCTGGCTTATCTATATGTACACACAGACAACACATGTAAATATTGTTCAAAAGAGCACAATATTTAAAATTAAAAAATAGGAAGAAAGTATAGGTAAGTATATTTAGACTTATTATATTTATTATTATATTAGACTCATTATATTTAGACTAGACAGAGGCCATCTAGTAACACAACAAATCGGTTATCCATTCTAAAGAGCAATGTCACCTTGGTCTTCTCAATAAAATTAGCAGTGGATAAGCATTCAGAGAGTTGAGTAAAGATTGCCTCATATGGAGTCTCTCAGACTCATCCAAATCTCATGAGTTTTCAAACAGGGTCATGAAAGTCTTGCGGGAAAAGAATTTGAGCTGATTTTTTTGTTGGTTTGTTTTTTTCTGCTTCCAATTCAGACTGGAAATTCTGTGAACATGTGGCATTTCATCTTTATTGTGGCATTTCATCATTGATGCTTTAGGTTTTGGCTTGCAAAAAGAAAAAAAGTCGTATGAACAAAAGGTATTTAAGCCTTTTCAAATGTGAAAAGTTCACCAGTTTTCCAAAGCCAAACCATTTGTTTCTGGTTTGGCCTGAGATTAAGTGAAATGATTTCTGGTTCAATTAAAGTCCAGACTTTTATAGGTATAAGGCAACTTTGACACGGATGGGTAATCGAAAGGATTTGCTTAAGTATTTTGTAGTTGTCTGCCTGCATCTTTAGGAATTTTAGTATGTTTAAAAAAATCCAATGTTACAAGTGTTAGAGGCTGAAATTCTCAGTTACTTGCAAAAAGCACGTTTGCCTTGCACATTAAGCCCTGCTGTTCTAAAGAGATATAACTTTTTTGTAGATCTCATGCTGGCGTTGCTACATGGATAAATTGCCTGTGTGATGAGCAGCAGTTACAGCTCCAGAGAGCTGCTTGCCAAAAGACATCAGGCCTAGCTCAGAAAAAAAATTCAGCACTGAGTCCCTGACCTCTGAAATGCACAACAGAGTCACCATGTCATGCATGCAATTTCTGCCCACAGGGAGCTGACTGTGCCAGGCTCTGCCTTTTTGCTTAAGTCAGCAAGCATCAATTTTAACAGCTTCCCATTATGGCACTCCGGGGTGGAGTCTCTCTGCCTATAGTCACCTACTTCATTACCCAAACTTGTTTGTGATTTCTCTGGTTTTGGTTGATTTTTAAGCGATTTATCAGCTTGTTTTTCCTTGCATTCTGACCACACTGTTGGTTCACATTTAAAACAGCATTAATGATGTGACATTAACTGATACAATAACCAGGTAGTTGCTTGCTGTAGGATTATTTAATAAAATTCATAATATTTTTTAAGCGGAATTCAGCACACATGAACTGTTTGTCAGCAAATCTCCAGGAAAATCAATACAAACTCAGAAGCACTGTGAGAAAAGGCAACTTTGATTTTCTCCAAATGGTTGTTCTTTCTTCTGTATCCTAAAAGCCTTGCAAAGCTTGAGTAATAAAAATAAGTAGGGGAAAAGAAAGGGGGGAAATATTCCATGCACTTTTACTTCTGAATGTGGAAAAGCCTATATCCTCATCATTACCTGCTTGCACACCTGTGGTGTTATTCAGGCTCTCATTAAAGTCTTGGTAGGTTGATTCATTGAGACTACACTTTTGTAAACTGGAAAAAAAATATCCAGAGAATAAGGAGAAATACAAAGAAGTTATATAGCAGTATTGGTTGTTACAAAGATGGCAAGGAAGGAAATATGGAAACATGTTTTCATGAATATTAAGAAATGGCAGGCAGAATGAAGACACCGGGAGATTTGATAGAGTCACAGTATGCTATGAAGTTCTGTAAAAATGCAGATAGGTAACTTATGACTGTTACAAGAGAAAGGAAGAACCATAGGACAACTGCAGAAAAAAAAGTGGAGAAAAAGGTATTTGCAAAGTCAGAGGAGAAGAGGGAGGCCAGGAGCTAATGTGACAGAAAGCACAGAATGCAGTGCTCTTTTAAATGAGATTTTCAGGTTTGCCTATCTAATTAAATCAGTGGAGCTTTGATATGAACCAGCAGAGGGTTTGGTTAACTGCTGCTGATTTTGCTTCTTTTGCAGGTAAGACACGTGAAAGTGAGAGTTCTCTGTGTGTATACAAAAATATAAAAATAAGATACGTGGCTGATCTCTCACCACAAAAAAGGAAATTATCACTGTAGTTTTAATGCCAAGCAAGAGATTTCTTCATTTTCTTAAGCAATATTTGCTGTGTGTTTTCTGGGATTATGGATGATAATCTTGAATTGGGAAACCTCCGTTTCTCAGACAAGGTATAACACAAATGCTAACAATGTTGTGCCATTCTTAATTCCACTATTAGCATGTTCACTCAAATAATTACTCTCCTGGATTGTAGTCATTGTTCTAGAGGTTGGCAGTTTAGTTTTTATTTCCATTTAGCTTTCTCTGTGCTGACACTGCCAAGAGAAACACTTGGTCATATTAATTCTTTGAATACTGGATTCTTTGACTGTATTGATACTACTGAAATAAATGTTGAGTAAATAGAGCCCACCTAAAACTGGCCAGGATCAAGAGACTTCTATCTGCTATTCCGAGTGTATTTGAGCCGATGCTCAACCCTTATCGAAGGAATACTGCTTTGCAGAAGTGTGTGTTGCACAGCTTTAAAGTTACAAAGTATGCTGATATCCTTAACAAAGTTCTTAACTGTAAATCATTCTGTAAACATCGCCACATTTTTACACAATGAGACAGGAATATTAAGCAGGGTACTTTTTTCTATGTAACAGAAGTTGAAAGGTACAACAGGCTTGCTAACTGTTTCTGAATTGAGAAAGAGAAAGTAATTAAAACACATGCTGTTTTCCATATCTAACTTACTAGAGAATAATTCTAGGCCAAACAATTCTTGATTGAGCTGTTCTTGCGCTTTGAAGCCATAGAAAGAAACAGAGTTCACATACTAGAGTAGTTAGTCCCAGCCAGTTTCTGTCTCCAGCATATCAGCTCATAAAATTTCGCGTTTTGCAATAGTAATAACATGAATAAAAGCATATGACTGTTATGGTTATTGAGATTTGCTAGCATATGATTTGATGAATCAAATGTTGGTCGTAAGAGAGAATTGTGTTAATAATACAAATTCTCTGTTACACTCTGTTTTCCCCACATCGTTCTTTGCAAGTAAAATCACATAAAAGAGTTTTAACAAGTTATTTCAAAAGGGCTAAGATCTTTTTAGGTTGTCCCCTCTCGTTGTTGTAACCTCTTTTGCCATGACTGCATTTCCTGTATGCTCCTATGACTTGCATGGTAGCTAAGATTTATTTCATTTTTATGCTGCATTTTCTTATGTTCTCAAGTAGCTACTTTTTCACTTGAAAACAATTCAGGTGCTTATCATTGCCCCTTCAGAGACATTTTTTCCTATGAATTGCAACCTTCTCAGTGAAGTAGAGAAACAGCCTTAGTTTTCATCAGGAGACATGGACAAAAGTGCCACTTAAGCACTTAGGGCTGCTGGTTGATGAGAAGCTCAACATCACCAGGCAAAGTGAACTTGTAGACCAGAAAGCCAACCATATCTTGGGCTGCATCAAAAGGAGCATTGCCAGCAGGTTGAGGGAGGTAATTTGTTTCTCTTCGGCTCTTCTGAGGCCCCACGTAGAGCATTCAGCTCTGGGGCCCCCAGTATAAGAAGGATGTGGATCTGTTGAAGTGAGTCCAGAGGAAGGCCATGAAGATGATCAGAGAACTGAAGCTGCTCTCCTGTGAGGACAGGCTGAGAGAGAGAGGGTTGTTCAGTCTGGAGAAGGGAAGAAGGCTTAGGGGAGAGCTTATAGCAGCCTTCCAGTACCTAGAGGGGGCCTACAAGAAAGCTGGAGAGGGACATTTAACAAAGGACTGTAGTAGTAACAGGGCAAGGGATAATGGCTTTAATCTGAAAGAGGGTAGATTTATATTGGACAGTAGGAAGAAGTTCTTTCCTTTGAGGGTGGTGGGGCACTGGAACAGGTTGCCCAGAGAAGTTGTGGCAGCTCTGTCCCTGGCAGTGTTCAAAGCTGGGTTGGATGGGACTTTGAGCAACCTGGTCTAATGGAAGATGCACCTGCCCATGCACAGGGGTTGGAACTAGATGAGCTGTAAGGCCCCTTCCAACCCAAACCACTCTATGATTCTATGATTCTGTGATTCACTGAACTGCAGCCATTAAAGGGACAGGGGCTGTATTGCTATGAGCAAATACTGTGTATGCGGGTGAGTGACCTTGCAGTAAGCTAAAAATTTCCTCTTCTCCTTTCAACTGTCCTGATTTGGTTGGTTTAGGGTTTGCTCTAAAATATAACATTGGTGTAGAAATTTAACATGTACCATCATATATTATTTCAATCCAAGCCATTTCTGGTTTTAATCATACCATTGTGCCACATATCTGAGAGAATTTCTGGAAGTACTGGAACTCTGACCCTGACAAGTATAGACTAATGCCTCTTGGCAATGCTGATATTCCAGTCCATTCTTTTGCACTGTGGGTTGTTTTTTGGTTTTGGTTTGGTTTGGTTTTCGTGGTGGTTTTTTTTTGTTTGTTTGTTTTGTTTGTTTATGACTTCTTAACTCTTCTCACTTGCTATGCTGGGAAAATGCAGGGTTTTTTTGCCTTTATTCAGATTTCCAACACTCAAAATGTCATAAAATGGTTCCAATTTACTGCAGTATGCTGCTAAATATCAAATGTTTTACTAGTGTCATTTTTCCTAGCCTTAGCAAAAGTTTTTAAACTGTGAATAGTTCATTGTACCTGCAGTCATATTCATGGTCATTCATTGTCATATGGTCATTCATGATCATATTCATGGTCATTCATTGAAACAATTCACAATTCTTTTCAGCTTCTCTGTCAAAGTTTTTTCACTTGGTGTTTATTTTTTTATGAAATAGTTCATCTGAGCATTGCTGGGCTCTACCAAACTATCCTTTCTCCTGCACTGTACCTTTCTGGTACTCCATCTGAGAGTAAACCTAACTAGTACCCACTATTTGCCAATATGAGACAAAATCCTCTAGTGCTTGGTCCTGTTAGCCAAAAATATCCCCAAGCTTCTTATGTCCTCATGAAGATTCAGGCTTCTGCTTATAAAAAGGCACTGAACAGGCATATAGCATTATCACAGCCCTTAACGCTTTTGGAGCTGGGATGGCATCAGGGACAGATTGAAATAGGGAGGAAGGGGGAAGATGAAGAACAAAGTCTCCAATTTGACTAGGTTTTTCTCATTAGCTCTTGGCCGTGAGAGGGGAGAGGCTGGTGCAGAGGGTAGCCTCAAGGACAGTGTCAGCAATGGCCAGCAATGGTTTGGAGGGGCCAGGTCATGTTCTGGTGGACCCCCAGTAAGGTCAGGGATTTTAGGGGGAAGCAACAGTGTGAAGATAGGGTGGGTGGGGTACCAGCTTACCCAGTCAGCCCCTTTGCTGTTGGGGAAGGAGTTAGATGCTAGGCAAGGAACCGAGGAATGGGGACCTGAGGAAGGGGAACTGTCATGTGGGCCCTGCTGGGAGAAGGGTTGTCAGAAGAAATTTGGGGGGTGGTGTGGGCAGTGGGAAATTTGGATCACCAGATGCAGTATAGATAAAATTATTGTGAATGAGCATGAGCTAACAAATATATGAATAAATAATTTCTGGCCTCATCACTAAGCACTCTTTTGGGTCTGGGCTTGTCCAAGGTGGTCAAGCATGTGAAGGGACAAGTGAAGAAAAGATCCTGGAAGAAAGGGGGTTTTGAGGTGACATCAAGTGTTTGGCTTGTGGCTCCTTCCACCTGTGGAGTGTCCACTAAATTAACAGTGAACTTATCATCTTCCTTGCCTCCCTGCAGCAAGCTGTGGGCAGCAGATTTGGTGCACCTGAAGGGAAAAAATTGCATACCCTGGCTCTGCTGCCTCTTCAGCACGGGCAAAGAATTGCTTTATCTGGGTCTTGTTTACTGGAAAGGAAGGTGACTGTGGATTGGAAAGGAACATTACTTTTCTTCAAGCAGGGAAGACTTTTCCATTTACAGAGGAAATGGAAATATATTAGATATAGCACATTCAAGCAGCAACAAAGATGTAACACCAGAAAGGTAAGCCAAGACTTTATACTTGATTGAAGAGATCTGGGTGAAACATTACTTTTGTGTTATTGAACAAAATACAGGGAGGCCATAACATGCTGTTGGTTGTTCTGAGTTTTTTTCTTAGTACCCTCAAGAAAGAAGGCAGTGAAAGAGCAAATATAAAAGCAAATATTTATCTGCATGTTTGATAAGTTCCTGAGAAATGGTCTTATCCAATCAGGCAGTGGCTAACCACTGTGGTTAAAATGTAATGTACTTTTGGCAGAGACCTCAGTGTTCTGGTTTGAGCTAGCTTGCTTGAAATTGTTCTAATGAAAATAAGCTGTACCTAAGTACCACCAGAGGTCCTTCTCTCTGTTCACAGGAAGACACCTTGCTTGTAAGGAATTTCACCTTCCTGTTCAGGAACACAGTATCTAGAAAAGACTGAAAATTTCCAGTGCAAATATGTTCATGATTAACTCTTGATAAGTCATGCTGGAGACTTTGGAACCTGGATAATAGGACAGGAATGGAGAAGGTATTTGCCCAGATGAAGCATGAGCGAATACAATGCATCATTAATAGTTTCTGTTAGGAACTAATACAGGCCAGTGTCAAAATGCTGAACATTGTATGCCATTTACCTCCAAAAAAGTATAAAATCCTTTAGCAATCCTACTGAACATTCCTTGCTCTCTAATTTTTGCAAACTATACAGAAAATTGCAGGTATCATTCAAAATCACTGTTGGTTTTCTAGGGCTGTTACTATAGAAATCCTTAAAAGTGGATTTTATATTTGTGTGTGTTTCGTTAATCTCATATAAAGTAACAGAATCTTCTGTCAGGAAGAGAATAATGTTCTGCTGTGTTGCTTTGAAATGTTCCACAATCTGTGCTATAGTGAAGTGTCTTCCCCACTACACCACTACTTTGAAGTCTAAGGATTATCATAGCAATTTCCCATGCTTTCATCCAAAACCTGAAAATATGCCTCAGGCAAGACATTCAATCAAAAGTAAAACATTGCCAGTTATTTGACTGTCTCTCCAGCTCCTTGGGAGGTAACTTGCTTCTACGCCAATGTGAAGAAATTCATGTTACAAAAGCAAAATGAAAGAAAACAGCACTTAGACAAAAAAAAATAAAGCCAGTTTCAGCTCTGAACAATTGTCTGAATATCCCACAGCAATCAAGTTTCCTCTTCTAGAAGAACTTTAATTTGATCTTACTTTCACTGTTTTATTTTCTGTTGAAGTTTTGAGCTTTTTAAAGCTAGCATTTCCTTTTTGAATGTCCCTAAATGGAGATGGGGAGGATTTGAAAGGCCTGCCTAACATCTCTTCTATTCTTTTTTTCCTCTTGATCTTTGTTTTGGGATTGAACATAAGCAATTTTCTATTTCTTATCCAGTCCTGAGGAACCACTGTGATGAGTGGTTTGAGCTGCTGGGCTATTCTGCACAAATTGGTAAACCAGGACTGATCTCTCTAGATTAATCTAGTTAGAAGTAGTATTAAATCCCAATCTGCTGGGTTTGGCAGTTTAGGAGCCTACAGTGTTTAGTATCTTTTTATACTGGAGGAAGAAGCTGGTTTGTTATTTCTGTTAGCTTTGCAATGAATGTCATGTTGTGCAATCAATATGTGCTTGATTTCCTGCTGCGGATGGAAGGAGGCTGTCTCATAACTATCAATTCAGACATCCAGCAGGAAATCTAATGGGGAAAAAAAAACCCACACCAAAACAAAAACCACAAACTAACAACCAACTGCAAAAAAACCTTTCTCTTAAGGTAGCAGACTTAATTGAAGTTTGACACACATGTACATCCACCGTAGGTCTCCTCAATTATACATCTACACCAGCCTTTGCTAAAATCTAGTTATTTTTCAGCAGCTTCTCTTGTCTCATAAACATAGCCCATAAAATATTTAGTGTAGGCCTCTAGCTTCATGTCTTCTTACCTCCTAGTACCTATTCATGTAAAAGAATAACTTCAGTAAAAACAAGGAGGAACCATAACCCTTATGTAGATGTTTATCACAAAGGCTTCTGACCTCTTGCTAGATCCTCTTCCCACAAAGCTGGTTCTTACCAGTGTTACTGATACAGCTTGGAAAGTCTCAGGAAGTCTGTGTCTTTTATATGATCATTGAATAAAATTTAGGTCATAAGGGATTGTCTTGCACAGCACTTGCTCAGATAGGGTCATATTCAAAGTCAAGGTGGGTTGCTTGGGACCTGTCCATTTGAATTTTGCATAATTAGAAGAATGGACATATCATAGGTTTTCTGGAGAGGATGTTTCAGTGCCTAACCATTCTCATTATGAGGTATGGGTGGGGGTTTTTTGGCTTGTTTGGGGGTTTTTATTGTGTTGGCTTGGTTTGGGTTTTATTTGGTTTTGGTTGGTTGAGTTGGGTTTTTTTAAATGCAGTTGGAAGAAGTTTGATGGGGCAGAATGATTTGTGGGCTATTCCTTCTGACTAGGACTCTTTCAGAGAAGGGAGGCTGTCTTTCTCCTCTTCGTTGTTCCACTTGCAGTCCTTGCTCAATTTTTATTATGCATTTCTCATGTTCTGGAGTGGGACAAGTGATAACTCGCATGGGTGGCAAAAGATAAATGGGGTGAAGTAGATGGAGAGTAGTATAGATGGGTATGGGGAAACAGCAATGCAGGTGGTAGCTGGCTGGGATGAGAGGAGCTGGAAAAGACAACCTTATGTAGGGGGAAAAAGAATAAATGGTAATTTTAACTCCTCCATGGATATGACTCAGTCTCAAGTGGGCTGCAAAATCTTGTCATGGTTTTCTTTTTTCCCTTTCATTAGATGAAGAAGGAATTTATACCTTAAAAATACCATTGTGTTTTCCATCCTTGAGAACTGTTAAAGCTCTTCTGTATCTGAATCATTCCTTCCCATGCAGTAGCTGAGGTGACTTCTTAACTGCAAGTGCAGCACTTACATGCAGCACTGACTTTATGGAGGACTTACTCCTGGTTGAACTGTGCAAAAGCTGTAGAAAGCTTTACGTGTTGTTATTGCATCCTGATTCTCCTAAATGTTCTTTGTACAATCTGAGCAGTCACAGGAACATTGTATGTGCCGGAATAAGCTTGACTAGTGCTAATAATACAAAATGTGTTTTCAAAAGGATAGCAACCTTTTCATGACCATCTTCCTCTGGGCATACTTCCAGGAGAAGACCTGGGAGTACTCAGCTCTACTGTCAGTGCTGTTAGATATGCACGTTTCCAGACGCAGTGTGATGGACCAGAGGAGATCCTAAGAGCACTGTTTTCCTCCTACTCATATTTCAGCTAATTATAATCTCATCTATTGTGAAGGCCAATTTGACACCGTATACTCTACCATGACATTGAGATACACAGATTGTATTTGCTAGTTATCAATTGTAAGGCAAAATTCTTGTGAGACAGAAATGCTGCTTCTTCCACTGTAATGACCATAGATCAAAAACTGTGTGTAGATATTGACGATAAGATAAAATGTGGCCTACCAGATGAAATGCAGTGCATAATGTGGCTTGTAGACACAGCTGAACAAATTGCTCTAGAAGCTTCAGGGGTCACTGCAGTGTAAACATAAAGCAGGGCTGACCTGTGCTGTGTTCTCAAGACATAATAAATGTATTATTCGTGCTGCTACTTGCCTTCTGCTGAATCAGGTATTTTAAAACACTGTGGGATTCCCTGTCTGGGCAAAACTTTGAGTCTTAACTTCCTGTGTTGTTTCAAAACAGGATTGCTTTTAATTGAAAAGTTGCATTTAAGTGTGTTTGAAGCTTCAAAATCTTTGTGTAGTACAGTGTAAGGTAGTGCTTGTAAAATTCCTGCTTTCAGCAAATTCATCTGTTAATTGCAGGAAGTAGAATTAAAGGATTTTTGGAGATGAGTCTGATCTGGGTGTAAGTTGTACCTAAATTTGTGGAGTTCAGTGAAAGTACCTTGTGCTGAATGCAGCACTGAGCTACTTCAGTAGCCTTTGAACCTTCTTTTTCCCACTCACCACTTCTTGTGTACTGTCTGCATGCTTTTATTTGTTGGTTTCCATGTTTGTTGTTTGTTTATTCTAATATAAAAATGTAGCTTGTCTGTTCCTCCTCTCAGGTGAGTAAGGATTAAAAGTGGAACATACATCTAACTCAAGGAGAGTGGAGGAAGTGTGATGAATTCAAGTAAGTTATTCTGAGCTATGCATATTTTGCACGCCTATGAGCTTATGAATAACAGGGGCCTTATGGGCAGGTACTTATTTTGTCTTGGATTTGTTTTGTTGTTTGTTGGGGGTTTTTTTGCTGTAAAGCACTAGATAGTAACTGGTCTGATTGACTTGACTGTCTTTAGCTGCTACTTGCTGAGTGCATGTTATGGCACCAGAAAAAGAGCGAGCAATGTTAGTGGCTATCTTAAGCTTATGGAAATAACAAATGAAGCCTTCTTTGGCTGGCATTTATCATGATGATTACAATTTGACTTCCTAAGTTTGGAGCAGGTACCAGCAGACTTTCAAAAGAGCCATGGAGCCTATCATAGGTTACTGCTGTGCCAAATATGATGTTGCTAGACATATATGTGGGACTGAAGGAGAAAAATACTTCAGCAATCTGCCGTAACTTAATCCAGATGGTCAAGTTTGTTTTCTTTAAAATGAAAACTGTCTCCAGTGAATTCATTAGAACCATATTGTAGCTTTCTTTTCTAGTATAATTTTAGCTGCTAGGTTAAAAAGCCTGGGATTGCCAAACTAATCTCAACTGCCTAATTGTTTGGGGGTTTTTTTGGTTTTGTTTTTGTTTTTTTTTTTT